>CAUYSK010113139.1:0-35149 GCA_963575035.1 Avahi laniger | reverse complement strand
AGGAGGATCGCTTGTGATCAGAAGTTCGAAACCAGCCTCAGCAAGAGTGAGACTCCATCTCTACTAAAAATAGAAAAAATTAGCTGGGCATGGTGGCGCATGCCTGTAGTCCCAGCTACTTGGGAGGCTGAGGCAGGAGGATTGCTTGAGCCCAGGAGTTTGAGGTTGCTGTGAACTAGACTGATGCCATAGCACTCTAGCCCGGGCAACAGAGCAAGACTCTGTCTCAGAAAAAAAAAAAAAAATATGTCTAAAGGATTTGAATTTCTCAATTCTTATTTCTAATGAATAACAATGGCTGTTACTCTCATTACCCAGTTGCATTAGTGAAGACAGGCAAACTCCTAACAAACAATCCCAGCATCTCTGTGGCTTAACACAATAAAGGTTTACTTCTTGCTTGTTAGGCTCTGGCCACTAGACCTGGAGTTTTTCCTGTAAGTAACATAGATCAAGTAACATTTTAATAAGGTGCCCCTATATTTCATTCCTAGAGTCCTTGTGATCAATAAACCACTGCCAAATATTCCATGTCAAAAGATCTCATTACCACTTCATCCCTGCTGGCCATTATGATAAATGTTATCCCTTTCTTTTTGCCAGCTAAGCATTTTCATTTGGCTTCTGCTACATTTGGATTGTAACATCACCACTGAAATCAGGAAGCCCATCTCAATGACGGTGTCTCCTACCATCATATCCAGCCATAATGAAGTTTTAGAATAAGATTGGTGTTCCTTTCATCAATAAAATTCTCTACCCCTTGGTGAGGGGAGTATCCTCCAGGCCCTCTTGGGGCATAGGCTGTGGGGGTGGGTACACATTTTGCACATGATAAATCCACTCCAACACTGCTATATCCCTAAACTTTTGGATTCCTTCCTCTTGCCAGGGCAGTCTGGCACCTCAGCCTCATTCAAAGTAAGCTAATGCTAAGCCTGAGGTTCATGTAGACTGCTGGAGCCACTCTGCCTGCACAGGCTCACACACCTAATTCAGAATCTCTAGTAAATGTATCCATATCAATAAATTCAGACATAGTGTTACATTCATTTCCTCCATGGTCCCACATATATATCCAAAGTTTCTGCTAATAACTAAAGTTTTTTTTTTTTTTTTTTTTTTAGATTATAAGCTATTTCCTCGTAAGTCAGATTTGCAATGGGCCCCTGGAACACAGTGAAATATGACCCAAATTATGGATTTACAGGCAACAAGGTGTGGTTGGGGTAGGCTCTCGTGAAAATAAGCCTCTATCTCTAAGGCAGCTGCACAAGGTTAGGCTATTAAATGGCCTAATAAGGAGCCTGCTAGAATCAGAAAATCAGAGCTTCAGCCTCAGCCTTAGAAAGGAGAGTAGAAAAAGGAGGGTTTGAGGCTGGAGCGAATAGTGTATTAACTGACCAGGGACTGAGGCAGAGAAACTTTCTTCCCTAGCTTGTGAGTGTCTCCTGAAAGCAGTAACACACCTTGCTCTAGCATGTTGAAAAGTGACCTCAGTGCAAAGAAAGTGTAATGAGCTCTCATTAATAGTTGTATGTTTTTAAAATTGAAGTCATTTTTTTAATGCAGAAATCATTTTGGCAGAGACAAGGTCATGTCCATTCTGGACCAAAACCTTAAGGTCAAGTATGTTTGTGGGACAAACAGATAACACGTTAATTGGAAACCATGGGAAGTCATCCTGGATCTGATAGAGTCTTGAATCAGGTAAAGAACCTGACTACAATCGCTAGGAGCTTTGGTCAGGCCCAATCTTCCTTCACACTGTTTCACCTTTGTTTACGAAGCTTTCTCATATTCTGCCTGTCAAAATCAATTTATTCCTCCCCTCCATTCAATAATATGTTTTATGCATCAATTATTAGTCTCACTGTCCTGTATCTACAGCATTTGTATACAAATGCCATATATGCCAAAATAATACAAAGTCTTAAGGGAGACTGTATCTGCCATCATTGTATCTACCCTGCTACTCAGCAGGAACCACAGGGTCCTTTGTGGATTAGCACTGTAAACTTCTCTGACGTTACCTTTTGCTATACTCGTTCATCTGAGCTTTCTAATGTCCCATTTCTTCTTCTAGGGACACTTTACTTCTACTGGTGGAACCATGATTCCTTACCTTTTTTAAGCTCAGTCTTTTAAAAGATGAAGTTTCATCTAGGATGCCTTTCCTTACTGCCTCCCCAGACACACCCTATCCAAATCCTCGCCCAAGTGGGTTATGCATTCTTGCTACGCAGGCTCATTAAACCGTCTACTCGTCTCCTTCTTATTATAGCATTCATTATCTTTTATTTATTTGCTTGTTTGTCTGTCTTTCCTACTAGACCCTAAGGCATGACATCACTCACAGAGCAGAAATCTAATTGGCATTTAAAAGACAATTTTCAAATAAATGTTAAATAATGAATGAAAATCTGGATTTGATGTTTGAACTCTTTGCAATGTAAAGGCAGCTGGCCTATAGGCAGCTCCTAATAAAACAGCTAGATGAGATAGAGGCATTAATACAATGTTTTGAAATCAAACATGTGATTTACTTAAAATGAGATAGAATAAGTTACAAAATAACTATAACCCCCATAAAGTCAGACAATGTTGTGGAGGATAATCTTGAAATATTCTTCCAGAATATAATGGGGAAAAATAAAAATATAAAGAAAATTATAGAAAATACAATCCAAAAAATAATACAATAGCAATATATTGAATATGACCAACGAAACAGAAAAAAAATCCATTGGGGAGAGCAGAATATTAGGTAAATTTATAAAAAGAATCAATGATTTTTAAAAATTTCTCAGTGGCTATATTATACGGAATCCAGATATAACTAAAATAAATATGAATCAATTAGTGATACTTGTAAGACTATCACTCAGAATGCAATATGGAGGTACAACAGGGTGAAAAACAGAGCAATTCAAAGACACAGAAGATATAATGAGGAGATACAACATGTCTAAGAGATCAAATAGAGAGAACAAGGGAAAGACAATCTTTCAAAATGCAATAATTCAAAAGAACTTTCCAGAATTTAGGAAAAACTATAAACCATCAGATTGAAGGAATATATCAAGTCTTGGACAGATTAAATTTTAGAAATATACACATGGCGTGTAATTTTATCAGCACAAAATCTTCAAACTCCAGAAAATAAAAGACATAGTGCCTAGAAAGGGTGACAATTACACTGAAAGCAGGTTTCTTTCCAGCAACGATAAATAAAAATAGGCTCTCAAAATACATTTCCCAAATAAATAAATGAACAAATAAAAATAGAAGCTGTGGATACACATCAATAAAAGCAAAAGAATACTCAAACACATGTGAAAAAAATAGTGTTTAAAATTGATAAAATATTTTAGAATATTTAATTATATATTGCATACAAAAATAAAAACAAGATTACTAACTTTAGTTTTAAAAATATAAAGCCAAAATCCTAAATAACATTTAAAGGATATGAAACTTCAATAGGTAGTTAAATTGTGCTACAGTTTTTTGCTTAAGAGAAAAAGAATAACTGAAAAACCGTAATCTTTGTTAGAAAATAATGATAGTTAAATATTTACATTAAATTTATAATTAAAAGCTACATTTATAAAAATTAAAGCATGAAAATAAATGAATTAAATTCTAAACTCTAAAAGCTGGAGAAAGAATAATAAAGTAAACAAAAGGAAAGCAGTAGGAAGGATAAATAAACACAAAAATAGAAAATCAAAACAAAGAGGGACATGGGAGGGGACTTCTGTAGCAGGAAAAGCTGCGAATAACCCCAGGAACGCTTACACTTCCTTTGTGAGAGGAGTCTGAGTGCCCACAAGACCAGCAAGTGCTCATACTGGCCTGTCACCACTGGGCAGCAAAGCAAGGAGATAGGACAGTATTAAATCTGTGAGGGTACTGATCAGAAAACTGGTATGCAGAGGTGTTTATGTGTTTTAAAATATTCCCAAAGTAACAAAAGATTACTGACATTTGAAATAATAGCATAGTCTATATATGTTTAAATGGTTGTTTCCATTTTTAATTTATATTCTTTAAATAAAAGTATTGCTTTCTTGTTAAAAAAAATTAGAAAATAGGAAAACAACAGATGTAATAAATTCATATGTTTCTTAACAAACAATAAAAAAATGATTATATAGTATAATCAAGAAGAAAAGGAGATAGCACAAATAAAGTAAGAAATAGCAAAGGGGAAATAAAAATTGAAAGACAGAGGATATAAAAATTATGGACAACTTCTATTTTGGGGAAGATAAAGTAGATATACTTTTCCCTTTTCCTTCTACTAAGTCTAACTAATAATCCTGGATATCATATATAAAGCAATCATAAGAAGATATAAGAAGGCAAAATGGGTGAGGATGATGGAACCCAAGGAACAAAAAAAATGATAGATTCCCTGAGTTGCTTTTGCCTCATATATTCCAGATTTGGAGCTGGAGAAACTGGCAATGCAGTAACGCTAATGAGTGCAGAGAAAAAAACGAGCAAACAAAAGCCTTCTCTCTCTAGCCGAAGGACGTGGGGCAACTGAGCCTAGACAGAAAACTTTTAGAAAATAATCATTCTGCTGTAACCAAATATTAAGAAAACAACAAGGTTCCAACCTTGCCAGCAAAACAGAAGGATGGGGCCTAGACTTTCATCCCCATTAGATGCTCACAAGGCACTCCCATGACCCCATGGTGTGCTTGTTAGAGTAGGAGAAGTAGAGAGATGGAATTTTCATCCCTGAAAGGTGGTCAGGAGACCCCCTCCCTCGAGATATCAGTGGAAACCATATAGGGAGCCTGGACTTCCACCCCAACCAGGTAATAACAAAGTGCCACTTCTATGCTGGGGTAGTCCCAAAGGAGGGCTAGTGGCAAGTCAGGACTGTCACCATCACCCAGCAGGAAAGAGGCCATCCTCTTCCACCACTCTTGTGGTGTCAGTTGAATCCGTACAGTAGCAGAAATGGGGCATTTCTACTACCTAGCCAGACAGGTATCAGCGGAAGCCTAGTGAGGAGCCAGAACTCCCATCCCCACCCACTCAGCAATAGCAAGGAGTCATTCCCTCAGGTTTAAGGGGAAGGTGAGTGGAGAACCTGGACTCCTACCCACCACCTGGAAGCAATGAGGTAGGCCCCCATTCCATCTCCTGCCACACCAGTGTCAAAGTTAGCCAGCTAAAACAAATGTTTAAATAAGATCCAGATTCTTAGAACATAATCCACAAAATGTCCAGGTTCTGGTAAAAAAAAAAGTCACAAGAACCAGGAAGATCTCAAAGTGAATGAAAATGAAGATGAATATATGTCAACACCAAGATGACATCCCTCGCGACTGTAGCTGCAGAACTCCTTAACAAAATATTCCCAAGTAGAATTAAGCAACATGTAAAAAGAATTATATACATTATGATCAGATGGGTTTCAATATTAAAATACAATACAGCAAGGCTGATTCAATATTCAAAAATCAATCTATGTAGTTCAGCATATTAACAGGCTAAAAATTTAAAATATCCCACAAGATCAAAGCAATCAATGTAGAAAAACATTGACAGCATTCAATATCCATTCATGATATTATTAAATTCCAGAAAAATAGGAATAGAGGAAAATTTACTCAACTTGATAAAGACTATCTACCAAAAAACTACAGTTCATATCATGCTTAATGTTGAAAGTCTAAATGCTTTCCTCTAAGACTAAGAACAATTCAAGGATGTCCAATCTCACCATTCTCATTCAGCATATTGTTAGACATCCTAGCAAGTGCAATCAGGCAAGAAAATGGAATAGAAGGCAAACAGATCAAAAAGAAATAAGTGAAACTGTTCCTACTTGCAGGTGACGTGACTGTCTATGTAGAACATCCCAAGTAAAAGAGAACGCCCAGAACCAAGAGGTGAATTTAGCAAAGCCACTGGATACAAGATAAACATATAAAAATCAACTCTACATTTACATTCTGATTTGGCACATGTGGAAACAAAAACTTAAAGTGCAATACCATTTACATTTGCCCCATCAAAATGAAATATTTAGGTATAAATCTAACAAAACATGTATAAGACATATAAGCTAAAAATTAGTGCTGATGCAAGAAATTTTTAAAAATCTAACTAAATGGAGAGACATACAGAGTTCACGGATTAGAAGATTCAATACAGAACAGATGTGAATTCTCCCCAAATTAACAACAGGTTTCATGCAATTACTTTTAAAATCCAGCAAGACTTTATAAATATAGATAGGATATTTCTAAAATTTAAATGGAAAGACAAAGGAACATTCTAGTTCAGGGGTGGGAAAACTTATAGTGTTGAAAGGTCACATTAATTTAACTGCAATCAAATAAGGCCACATTCAATTAGATATACTTAAAAATATACATTATTTTGCAACAAATCTAGCTACTATGTACTTAATAAGTTAAAAAATGAAAACTATTTGTTAATTTTAAAGTTAACTAACCTTTTAATGACTTTGTTGCATCTGCTTTTTGTTGGAAAGTATCTGAATATTTGGTTACAGCACGGAGGTCCATAGTTTCAGCCGATCCTCTAGATAGGTATTAGTCAATCTCCACCTCTGTTGTAGTTAAAATACTTTTAAAAAAGATGAATAAACTGGGAAGAATTAATTTCCCCAATTTTAAGACATTGCTACAGTATCAAGATTGTGTGATATTGGTAGAGAAAAAGGCAGACAACAAAACAAAATAGGGGATACAGAAATAGACCCACACAATATGCTTAACAGGTTTTGACAAAGGTGGAAAAGAAATTCAGTGGAGGAAAGATGCCCTTTTCGCAAATGGTGCTGGTACAACTAGACATCCATAGGCAAACAAACAAATAAAAAACCTATTTCCTATCTTGTACAAAAAGTAACACCGAATGGGTCATGAACTTAACTGTAAAACAAAACATTTAGAAAAAAAGTCATAGAAGAAAATCTTTAGGATCTATGGCTAGCAAATAATATTTAGAGTTGACCACAACAAACACACTGCACTAAGAGGAAACATTGATAATTTGGACCTTATCCAAATTAAAAGCTTTCGCTCTGAGAAAAGCCCTATTAAGAAGATTAAAAAAAAAAAAAAGCTACAGACTGGGAGAAAATATTTGAAAACCACACACATTACAAATGACTAGTATCTAGAATATATAAAGAACTTTTACAACTTAATAAAAAAAAGACATTATATACAGAGAAACAAAAATGATAGCAGATTTCTCATCAGAAACAATGTAGGTGAGAAGAAAGGAGAGCAACATCTTTAAAGTACTGAAAGAAAACTATCAACCCAGACTTTTATACTCAGCAAATACATATTTCAAAAGAGAAAGTGAAATAAAGACATTTTCAGACATAAAATTGCTGAAAGAACTCAGCGCTGGCAGCCCTGCACTGTAAGAAATGCTACAAGAAGTCCTTTAGGCAGGAGGAAAATTATATCATGTGGAAATCTGGCTCTACACAACGGGATGAAGAACACTAGAAATGGCAACTACATGGGTAAATATGATTTTTACGTTATTATTTAAATTTCTTCAACAGATAACTCACTTTTTAAGCAAAAATAATAATAAGGTATTATGGTGTTCATAATTAAAAAAAAAAGTAGCTTCTTGCCAACACACGGTTAAAAAAAAAATCAAACAATCCAATTTTTTACCTGAAAACAGGTAAAAACAGACATTTCACTAAAGAGGATATACAGATGGCAAATAAAAACATGGGGAAAAAAAGATATCCAACATCACTAGCCATCACAGTAATGCAAGTGAAAATCAAAATGAGATATTACTGTGCACCTGTTTGAATGAGTAAAATAAAAATAATGACAACACCAAATGCAAATGACAATGTGGAGCAATTCCTAGGCATTTATATCAAAAAAATAAAGACTTATGTTCACACAAAATCCCTGTGCACCAATCATTATATCAGCTTTATTCATAATAGTTTTTAATTGGAAACAACTCAGACATCCTTCAATGGGTAAGCTGTTAAACAGACTGGGGTACATCCATGTCATGGAATATTATTCAGCAATAAAAAGAAGGACAGACTATTGATACATCCAATAACTTGAATCTCCGGAGACTTATGCTGGATGTTCATGAATCAGGAGAGTCAATATTGTTAAGATATCAATTCTCCTCAAATTAATCTATAGATTCAATGCATCCTAAACATAACCCTAGGAGGATTTTTTAAATTTAACAAAATGATTATGTAGTTTATACAGAAATGCAAAGAAAATATAATAAACGAAACAATTTTGGAAAAGAATAACACATTTGGAATATGTATACCTTCTAATTTCAAAGCATGTTATAAAGCTATAATGTTCTAATAATCAAGACACTGTTATTTGTATAAAGATAGACATATAGATGAGTGGAGCAGGATAGAGATCCAAAAATACACCCAAACACATATTGACAATTGATTTTTCAACAAAGGTGCTGAAACAATTCTATGTGGAAAGAATAATCCTTTCAACAAATAGCGCTAAATATTTGTATATCCACATACAAATAAATAAACCTCAATCGATAAAATTTTTTGAGAAAAACACAGGAGAAAATCTTAGTGACCTAAGGTTAGGAAAATATTTTTTAGATAGAAATACGAAGTGCACAAACAATAAAAGAAAAATAAACTTCATGAAATTAACAATTTTGGCTCTTCAAAGTAAGTCTTAAGAAAACGAAAAGGCAAACCACAAAATAGGAGAAACTATTTGTAACAACTATATTTGACAAAAGATTTATATCCAGAATATGGGTAGTCAATTAAAACGTGGGCAAAGATTTAGATACATGCTTTAGCAAAGAAGATTCAGGGATGACTAATGAATACCTAAAAAGAGGTTCAACATCCTTAGTAACTGGGAAAATTCAAATTAAAAGTACAATAAGATACCACTACACGTATATTCTGATGGCTCACATTTCTAAAAACAATAATACCAAGTGAGGTGAAGATTCTAAGAAACTGGAAGGTTCATAGGTTGTTGGTGCGAATGTAAAACTGTAAAGTCATTTTGAAAAAGTTTGGCAGTTTCTTATAAAGTTATAAAAATTCTCACTATATATTCCAGCAAGGCAGTCTAGGCCAAGGAAAACGAAAATTTGTGTTCACACAAAAAATCTTCACACAAATGTTTATAGCAACTTTAATAATCATCCAAATGTGAAACTATACAAATAACCCAAACCCTTTTTACATCTCCACAATGGAATACCACTCGGCAATAAAAAGGAACAAACAATGGATGCAAAACAACATGGATTCATGTTAAAAGCATTAAATTATATGAAGGAAGCCAAACCAAAACACTACATACAGTAACATGCCATTTATAGAAATTCTAGAAGAGAAAAATTATAGTAATAGAAATCAAATCAGGGGTTGCCAGGGTCAGAGGATGGGGGAAGAGATTGATTCCAAAGAGCATAAAGAAACTTTTTGAGGTGATGGAAATGTTCTGTATTATGATGATAAGTATATTTCTCAAAGTCATCAGATTAGCATTTCAAATTTGTGAATTTTATGTTATGTCAATTATACTTCAATAAAGCTAACTCCCTTTAAAAAAAAAACAAAAAAGCCAAACTGTTCATTAATTTCATAACATAACCACACAAGAAAAATATAATCATTTCAAGTACTTTTGTAACACATTCCTGTGACTATACATACTTATTGTGATAAGGGCAAAAAGAAATCTGCAAAGAAATCTTAAGCTTTAGTTCATGAGCTTATTGTTAGTAATATACAATTGGTATTATAATTTTGAAAATATTTTATGTATATTGTGGTATAAAGCAAGTAAATATTTTAATACTATTAGAAACCAACATTACTTTGATACCAAAACCTAAGATACTATAAGAAAAGCAAATTCAAACCAATATCATTGATTGAAATTAATGCAAAAATCCTAAACAAAATATTAGCCAATCAAATTCAACAGTACATTAAAAAATTATACACCATGATCAAGTAGGGTTTATTCTTGGAATGCAAAGATGGTTCAACAAATGGAAATCAATCAATGTAAAACACCACATTAACAGAATGAAAGAGAAAAACTATATGATCATCTCAACTGATGAAGAAAAATCATTTGATATTATGAAAGTCAATACGTTATCATGATAAAAACACACAATAATCTAGAAATAGAAAGAAAATGCCTCAACATAATCAGGCCATATAAGAAAAGTCCACAGCTAACATTATACTCAACAGTAAAAAGCTGAAAGCTTTTTCTCTAAAATCAGAAATAAGGCAAGTATTCTCACTATCACCACTTCTATTCAACACAGCACTGGAAGTTCTAGCCAGAACAATTACAGAAGAAAAAGATAAAAAAGGCATCCAAATTGAAAAGGTAGAAGTAAAATTATTTCCGTTTGTAGATAACATGATTTTATATGTAGAAATTCCTAAAGATTCCACAACAAACCCTGTTAGAACTAATAAACAAATTCAGTAAACTTGCAAGATATAATATCAATACACAAAATTAGCTGCATGTCTATACACTAACAAGGAACAATACAAAAAGGAAATTAAGAAAACAACTTCATTTATAATACCATCAAAAAACAAAATACTTAGGAATAAACAGTTAAGGAAAAGAAAGACGTCTATACGGGAAACTACAAAGCATTGCTAAAAAATTGACGAACAGACAAATAAATGAAAAGACATCGCATGTTCATAGATTGGAAGACTTAATACTGCTAAAATGTCTCACTACCCAGAGCAATCTATAAATTCCTTGCAATCTTTATAAAATACAGCAATGGCATTTTTTGCAGAAATATCAAAAACCATCCTAAAATTCATATGGAATATCAAGGGACTCCAAATAGACCAAATTATCTTGAAAAAGAACAAAGTTAAAGGCCTTGCACTTCTCAATTTCAAAACAGTATAAAGCTACAGTAATCAAAATTGTGATACTGACATAAAGACATTTGGACCAATGGAACAGATAGAGGGTCCAGAAATAAACCTTTGTGCATATGGTCAAATGATCTAGGACAAGAGTGCTGGGAAAATTGGGTATCAACATGTAAAAGAACAAAGTTGGACCTTTAAGCTACTCAGTATATAAAAAATAACTAAAAATGGATTAAAGACTTAAACATAAGACCTAAACCTGAAAACTCCCAGAATAAATCATAGGGGAAAAGCTTCCTGATATTGAATTTGGTAATGATTTCTTGGTTATAACACCAAAAGCACAGGAAATAAAGGCAAAAATAGGCAAATGGGATTACATCGAGATTAAAAACTTCTGTGCATCAAAGGAAACAATCAACAAAGTGAAAAGGCAACCTACAGAATGGGAGAAAATATTTGCAAATCATATATTTGATAAGAGGCTAATATCCAGAATATATAAAATCTTTTATATATTCTGAAATATATACAGACTACCACCACGACAACAACAATAAACTCAAAAGCAACAACAAAAAACCTGATATAATTTGATTTAAAAAATGTAAAGAACTTGAATAGATATTTCTCCAAATGGCCAAGAAGCATACGAAAAGATGCTTGACGTCATTAATCATTTGAGAAATGCAAATCAAAATCATAATGAAATATCACCAAAAACAAACAAACAAAATAAACCAGAAAATTACAAGCATTGTTAAGATGTGGTGAATTGAAACCCTTGTCCTCTGTTGATAAGGGCATAAAATTGTGCAACTGCCATGGAAAATAGTATAAAGTTCCTTGAAAAAATAAAAATATAATTTCATATGACCCAGCAATCCCACTTCTGGGCATATATCCAAAATAATTGAAAGCAGGATCTTGAAGAGATATTTGCACACCCATATTCAATGCAGCATTATTTGCAATAGCCAGAGGTGGAAACAATCTCAAATGTCCATCACAGGGAGAACGGATAAAGAAAATGTGGTATAAACATACAATGGAATGTTATTTAGCCTTAGAAAAAGAAAAAAAAATCTCATTACATTCTATCATAATAGATAAACCTTGAGGACTTCATGCTAGCCAAAGTAAGCCAATCACAAACAGACACTGTATGATTCCATTTATATGCAGTATCTAAAGTAGTCGAACTCATAGAAGCAGCAGGTAGAATGGTGGTTGGCGGGGGTTGAGGGGAGGGGGAAATAGGAGGTTGTTCATCAGGTCGAGTTTCAGTTTGCAAGATGAACAAGTTCTAGAGATTAATTGTACATCAATGTGAATATAGTTAAGACTACTGAATTGTATACTTAAAAATAGTTATGATGATAAATTTTACATTATGTGGTTTGAGTTTTTAAACATATTAAAACAAAACAAAACAAAACATGTTGGCCCAAAGATCACAGATCTGTCTTACAAAATTACATCAAAATAATTACCTTTCCTACCTGCCTCCCACCTCCATCTCTCTTTCATCTCCATTCTCCATCCCTCCAGTTCCAACTTCAGTGGTGTCAGAAATCACTGCTAGAGATCGGGGAAGGAAGCTAGTTAGAAAGAGGGAAGCAACAGACAGCATCCTTTTATCTGACAGCAAGTTGTCCACAAGGAAAGGGCCCAGCTAAGAGAAGGGGTATGGCTTTCCTTTGAGAGGAGATTGAAATGCTGATTAATATAGAAGACTAGGCATTCTAATTTCTTGTATAGAACTGTAGTCTACAACCTAGTGTTGTTAACTAGGATTGAGCAGAAGAGTCAATAGACATGTGCAGTATTAATCCATTGGCCAAGAAAGAAATTTCCTACTAAGCTTGTTTAAGGAAATGATGGGAAACAAAAATAAATATTTTCAAATTATATCCAATGTGTTTTACCTGTTAGGGAACTTATTTCAAATGCTAATATATATACTAACACAGAGAAAAATTTGGGAAGACTGTACCCTAAAAGGTCAGCAGTAGTCATCTTTGGGGAGGGATTAGAAAAACGTGTGCTTGAAAACAGATTTTTTTACACTTCACTCACTATACATCTATGCAAGAAGCATGTATTCATATATCATTTAAAGAAGTGATGAGGTATTTTTAAAGTCAAAAGTTGAAATTATCATATTATGCAGGTTTATTTTCACATAGGTAGTGGGTCTGCCTAAGTACTGTCCACTTTGCTATAACTAGATATTAGTGAGCCTCTTGCAAAAGACAAATTTTCTTTGAAGTGGTTAGAACCCAACATTGATAATAGAAATGGATGTGAAAACTGTTTTCTAGATTTTTCCTTTCTTTTCTCTAGCAAAAAGAGGAGGAAGGAAGGACGGCAGGAATGAAGGGAGGGACAGAGGGAAGGAGGGAGATAAATCCAATCTTCTTTTGCCTAAATTTTAAATAGACTAATTTTTTTCAACAAACAAATAAAAATACCCCAATAACTCTGTCAGTTCCTGCTTATAGTGAATAAGTTCACCAAGAATAAATACTGATCATTATAATGTCTCTTTGCACTATTTTCCTTTTTTTAAAAAAAGCAACTTTATGGATAGCATAATATTATGGATAAACTTTCACATCAATGGTGCTGCCAAAAGTTAAGAATTACAAACAATGGTTTTACTTGAATTCCTTTTTCAACACAGAACGGACATCAAGTTACAGATGCTTACAAAAGACTAAGAAAACCCCAATAAGTCAAAAAAGTAATGTGGATAAAGTTTCCTTGAAAATAATTAATGACAATGGTAAAAATTGCTTTCCTGGATATTCTGCCATTATTTTGGCCCTTCCTCACACGTTACCACTAGAATCTTTAGGAGCTTCTTTCTGCCAACGTAAACATTGTGTGAAAACTTTACAAACATAGCTGGGAAGAACAGACCAATGACCTCTGTCTGACTTCTTGGCAGCTTTGCAAGTCAGAGGCCTAATTTGACATGTGGAATTGGTGGTTTGACCAACCTTGGCTAACACCAGGTCCACATGTAAGGGACATGCAGTGGCACCCTACCCGGGTCACCAGCTCAGTCTCATGTGTGGTGAGTCACAGTGGTAGAGGGTGCCTCTTTCCTGGCTGTCTTGACTCACTCAGGGGAGCAGAAGAGGATTCTCATCGGAGCTGTGGTCCTGTGTTATAAGGGAGACCGCAGTGAGCTAAACAACTTCACCAAAATGCAACCAAACCCCTTAAAGAGAGAACAGGATGGAAATGACCAAATTTACTGATGGTTTGGGTTGGCAAAGTTCTACGAAGTTCTAACATTAACTCTGGGCTCATAAATCATATTTTACTCTTGTCTTTTCCACATCTGATAATTAAACTGCCTTTTCTTTATGTTCTACAGGAATTTACATTCCATTCACTATAAAGAGTGAATTAGCAGTCCAAGACTACCTGGATCAGATGGAAATGTCTCAATATGCCTCAGAATCCAAATCCAAGGAGACATGCGTGGATAGTACAGATACTGCCCTTCCCAACAGCCATCCACTATTGCATTCGCCTCCGGATTGGTGTGTTTTTCTTTTTTTAAATTGAAACCACCAATCCCAGGTTTTTAACTTTTTAAATTTACATAATAGCATCATCTTATGAACAACAGTGATTTGTCTAATTTCTAAATTACTAAAAGGGTTCTCCCTTCTAGTCAAACTCTTTAAAACTATTTTAGTTGCAGATTAATAAAACAGTAGGAATGTAAGAAAAATGTCAGAACAAAATGCGATAATCCCTCCTTTTATCATATGACCAACTACAGGCCCTCTCAGAATCCAAAGTGATTTACTAGCTTGGAGTATTCAGAGACCTATAGATTCACGTACCAGTTAATCAAGGTTGAATGAATGGCAGGCTCAAAGTTATTCACATATTGTTTCCTCAATTTCTTCTCCTATGTTTGTCTTTCTTCATCTTCCATTTACTTTCTTACTGCTTTATATCACTTATATCTTTAAAGATTAAAGTAAATATTCCCACATTTATGTCACTGTTAGGATTTCCTTCCTGTGCTCTCCTAATTTTTGTTCTATATCACTTAACATTTGATTTAAATTTTTATCACTTCATTCTTAAAACACTGTTTTCTCTATTACCCACCCATGACTTTTCTCCCCGTATTTCTTTTCTGACCTGCACTCACTGTGTCTAAGTTTCCTTTTGGTCTTTTCTGCTTCTGCCTACTCTTTAAATGATGGCACTACCCAGGATTCTATCTGGGTTCTCTTCCCTTCTCAATTTGTACACTCTCTCTGAGTGATATCACCTACATCCATGCATATGATGATGTCTCTCTTGAAGTCTCCAGGTTTATAATCTATAATCTAGACATATACATCCAGACTAACCACACCTATTTCAGACATAAAATGTTCAACAGCAAGTTTATAGCTCAGCCCCAGTCCAATCCAGCTTTCCTCCTGAATTACTGATTTAAGTTAATGGCAAAATTCTTTAGCCAATCAACCTTTCCTTACTCATTTATTTTGTCAAATAAAGGCAATTGTCAGCTCTTGTCAATTCTACCTCTTTAATGGCTTACATATTTACTACTTCCTTTCCATCCCACTCTAATGTGACTGGCTGATTTCCATTATAAACATATCTCTTGCAACACTTCAGGCTTTCATCACATCTCATGTAAGTTCAGCAGTGGCAGTATAAAGGATGGATTTTATGACAGCATTGTATTTACATGAGCATTATAAAGTGATGTGTGCATTGCATCATCATTCAGCAAATATTTCTAAGCACCAGTTCTAGGGCAGGAAAAAAAAGGTATAGTTTAAAACAGAAAGGAGGAGGAAGAGTAGCAGATGAATAGAGAATATAGTGGTAAAACTGTCCCTAATAATTTCAATTTTTACACTGACATAAGTGGAATATTGCAAATGTTTCATGTAATTTAGATAGCTCTTTCATATTTACAATAGCTGAAGGTCCCCCTCTACCTAAGCTCCATGGAAGTTGAGGAAAGAGAAGAAACCTTTTCTGAACATTTTTCTTCTGAGGGTGGTTGGGTAATTGAATGAGCATTTTTTATTTGAGCTGAAATTTGCATAACATAAACCATTTTAAAGTGAACAATTCAGTAGTGTTTATTTAGCACATTTCAAATGTTGTGCGACCACCACTTCTAACCAGTTCCAAAATATTTTCATCACCCTAAAGGAAAACCTCTTATCCCGTAACCAATTGCTCCCATCCTCCCTGCATTCCTGATAAGCACCAATCTGCATTCTGTCTCTATGGCTTTACCTATTCCGGATATTTCATATAAATGGAATCATACAATATGTGAAATTTTGTGTCTGGCTTTTTTTACTCTGCATAATGTTTTCAAGGTTCATCCATATCGTAGCATGTTTCAGTACTTCATTTCTTTTCATGGCTAAATAATATTCCATTATCTCTATATACCACATTCTGTTTGTCCACTCATCTCTTGATAAGTGTTTGGGATGTTTTTACCTTTTGGCTATTGTGAATGATGTTGCTATGAACATACATGCACATATACTTGTTTGAGTACCTGTTGTTAATTCTCTTTGGTATATACCTAAGAGTGGAAATGATGGGCCATATGGTAATTCTATTTAACTTTGTGATGAATCACCAAACTATTTTCCATAGTGGCTTTCCCAATTTACACTCTCACTAGCAATGGATGAGGGTATCAACTTCTCCACATCCTCACCAACGCTTATTTTCCTTTTTTTGTGTGTGTCATTCCAGTGTGTGTGAAGTGGTACTTCATTGTGATTTTGATTTTCATTTATCTAATTACTAATGATTTCGAGCATACTTTCATGTCTTGTCAGCCATTTGTATATGTTCTTTGAAGAAATTTCTATTCAATTCTTTTGCCTATTTTTTAGCTGGATTGTCATTTTGTTGTCAAGTTGAAGAGTTCTCTCTATATTCTATATACTAGATCCTTATCACATAGATGATTTATAAATATTTTATCCCATTCTGTAGGTTGTTTTTTCAGTTTCTTGAGAATGTTCTTTGATGCACAAAAGTTTCTAATTTTGATGAGTCCAATTTATCTATTTTTGTTATTGTTGTTTATTATTTTATTGTAATATCTAAGAATTTATTGCCAAACCCAAGGGTTTATTGATATGTTTTCTTATAAGAGTTTACAGTTTTAGTCTTTATATTTAGGCCATTATCCTATTTTGAGTTAATTTTTTATATGGAGTAAGGTAGGGGTCCAATTTTATTATTTTTTAAGACCAGTTGTCCCAGCACCATTCATTGAAGGGACTATCATTTTCCCCATTTGATGTCCTTGTTGAAAATCCATTGGACATCATTTGTAGGTTTATTTCAGAACTCTCACTTCTATTCCAGTGAACTATTTGTCTCTTTATGCTGGTACCACACTTTTTTGATTATTATAACTTTGTTGTAAGTCTGAAAATCAGAAAATATGAATTTTCTGACTTCATTCTATTTCAAGATCATTTTGGCTATTGGGAGCCCCTTGCTATACTATATAAATTTGAGGATAATTTTTTTCCCTTTCTGTAAAATGGCTGTTGAAATTTCAGGTTGTTGAAATTTTGATAGAGATTGGACTGAATCTGTGAATGCTGTTAAAAGAAAAACTTTTGATAAATTAAATTTAACAGAGCTTGAGCAAAGAATGACTCATGAATTGGGCAGCATGCAGACCAGAAGAGGCTCATAATTCCACTCTGCAACATGGGCAGTGAATATTTAAACAGAGAACATAGATATAAAGTACAGAAATAGCTTTATTGGTTAGAGCTAGGCATTTGATTCATTAAGCCAACTGGTCTAATCAGTTGTCTGCCTGTGATTCGTTGAGATCTTGCTGTCTGTTACAAAATTGAGACTCCTAAGTTAGGTTTCATCTTGTTTATGTATAAAGTTAGGTTGCAATTCATTACGTAGAAACTCAAAATACGGAGAGAGCCTCAGGCCAATAGCCTCTTGTTTGTTTAACAATGACTCTGAGAAGTAGTGCCATCTTAAGTATATTAAGTCTTCAAACCCAGGAATATGAGATGTCATTCCATTTATTTAGGTCTTCTTAAATTTCTTCAGCAATGTCTTTTTAGTTTTCAGTGCATAAGTCATTCAGCTCGTTGGTTGAATTTATTCCTAGGTATTTTATTTATTTATTTTGGGGGTACTTTTGTAAATGACATTATTTTATTAATTTCCTTTACAGATTGTTCATTACTGGCCTATAGAAACCAACTGAGTTTTTGTGTTGATCTTGTACCTAGAACTTTGCTAAATTATTTGCTAATCATTTTTTTAAAGTTTTTTTTAATTTCCTAGATATAGGATTATGCCATCCATTTATAGATTTACCTCTTCCTTTCTAATTTCTACTCATTTTATTTCTTTTTCTTGCCTAACTACTCTCTAAATAGAACCTCCAGCACAAGTTGAAGAGCAGTGGTGAAAGGGGGCATGCTTGTCTTTTCACTTATGTTAAGGGGAAAAATTTCTATATTTCACTATTGAGTATGATGTTCGGTGTGGGTTTAGAAATTCCCCTTCTATTTCTAGTTTTCTTCGTGTTTTTATCAAGAAAAGGTCCTGGATTTTTTCAAATGCTTTTTCTGTGTCAATTGAGTTGACACAGTTTGCTTCTTTCATTCTATTACGATGATGTATGCATTGATTGATTTTCTTACATTGGAACACCCTTGCATTCCTTTGATAATTCCCTCTTGGTCATATTGTATAATCTTTTAATATGCTCTTGGATTTAAATTACTGGTGTTTTGTTGAAGATTTTGAATCTATATTCATACAGGATATTGATCTGTAGTTTTCTCTTCTTAGGATGTCTTAGTCTGGCTTTGGTATCAGAGTAATACCACTTTCATAGAATCAGTTAGATAGTGTTCCTGCCTCTTCAATGTTTTAGAAGAGTTTGAGAAGGATTGGTGTTAATTCTTTAAATTTCTCCTAGAATTCACCAGCGAAGGCATCTGGTCCTGTATTTTTCTATTTTAGGAGGTTTTGCTGTTGTTTTTGTTGTTGTTTTAAATTACTGATTTGATTTTTTTGTTATAGATCTGTTCATATTTTCTAGAGTCAGTTTTGGTAATTTGTCTATTTCTAGGAGTTTGTCCTTTTCATTCAGGTTAATTTGTCAGCAGACAATTGTTCATAGTATTCTCTTATAATTGTTTCTATTTCTGTAAGTTTGGAATAATGGCCCCAATTTCTGGCTTTATTTGAATCTTCTATTTTTCTTTGTCAAATTTGGAAAATTCTGAGACATTTTCACCTTCTAATGTTCTTTTTCTTTCTCTGTTCTCCTTGTGGGACTTCTGTGTATGTATTTCACTACCTTTGTTGATGGCCAATAGTTCCCTTAGGCTTGCTCATTTTTCTTTATTGTTATTTTTTTCTTGCTTTAAGACTGGATAACTTCAATTTTTCTATGTTCAAGTTCACTGATTCTTTCTTAAACATGCTAAATCCTTCTGTTGAAACCATCAAGTGAATTTTTCATTTCAGTTATTATACTTTCAAACTCAAGATTTTCTATGTGGTTCTTCTGAGTTTTTTGTAGATAGGATCTTGTTCTGTTGCTCAGGCTAGAGTGCAGTGGTGACATCAAAGCTCACTGCAACCTCAAGCTCCCAGGCTCTAGCAATCCTCTTGTCTTAGCCTCCTGAGTAGCTAAGACTGCAGGTATGTACCACCACCTATGGCTAATTTTTCTACTTTTTGCAGAGACAAGAGTCTTGCTATGTTGCTCAGGCCTCAAATGATCCTCCTGCCTCAGCCTCCCATATTTGGTTCCTTTTTATAATTTCTATCTCTTTATTGATATTCTTCTATATTTTTATTTTTATTTAGAGATGGTATCTTGCCCTGTCACATAGGCTGGAGTGTAGTGGTGTAATCAGAGCTCACTGTGGCCTCGAACTCCCAGCTTCAAGAGATCCTCTTGCCTCAGCCTCCTGGATCACTGGGATTACAAACATTAGTCACTGTGCCCCACTGATATTCTCTTTCTGTTCATATATCATTCTCCTAGTTCCCTTCAGTTTTTTATTTTATTTTTTTTTTTTTTGGTCCATGGTTTCCTTTAGATCTTTGAGCATATGTAAAACAGTTGATTTAAATCTTCTGATCTGGAGTACGCTTTCAATGCTAGGCTATGCCATCTACTATGTGCAGCTTCTGAAATATGTTCTGCTAGCTTGTATTTTTCTAGTGTTTTTGCAGATATTTTCTTGAATACCTAACAACAAAATGAAACAAAGAAATGAAAAACAATAGCATAGGAACAACAACAAAAAACCTCTCCTGGAGTCCGTAGGTTGGCTCCATTCTTTGCACTCCTTCTATGTTTAGCCTGGCAATTTATTTATAAATCTGCCTTAGCCTTCACTTCCTGCTTTTGCTGAGCCTAGAGATCAGACAGCGTGAAAGCTTAGGGTTTTCTTAGGTCTTTTCTGATCATGCATCCTGTCCTGGGCATGATTGTGGCTTTTGAAATTCTCCAGTATACTCATAAACAGGTGCTTTTGCATGTCCTAATTAAAAAAAAAAAAAAAAAAAAAACAAAGGAAAAACAAACCTCTCCACTCAACATTTCCTCCCTTGCTTTTCACGGTATATTTGTGCCTCAACCATAATACTTTGTCCCAGGTGGTTATAAATTATTCATTAGTCTTACAAGGCTTTTGAGAAATGCCTGCTGCTTTTCTACACTGAGTGAGTCCCAAGTTGGGCAAAACAAAGACAAGCAACTTTCATCAATTCCCAGGTAGTCATGAGATAGGTTAGAACAGACAAACACAACTCTTTGTGAGTAAAGTCTACTCTGTTCTTTTCCAGCCCAGGGATGAGAGTACCATATTGAACATACAGGCTGTTTTCTTTAGGATCACTGTAGAGCCTGGCCAGGGGATGGTCAAGAGCAAGTAAAAATGCCCTGAAACTTCCTTACCATTAAAGTTGACTTTTTCTTGATTCAGCATTTGTTTGGTTCCTATAAACCTTTGACTGCTTTCCAGAGTTCTGACAAAGTTGATTCTGACAGTTTCTGCTTAATTTTTCAATGTTTCTGTGAAGGGAAAGGCCATTGTAGATGTCTACTCTGCCATTTTCACCAACATCACTTCAAACATTTTTTATTGTTGCACAGCACTATTCTAGACTAGAAGACACTAAAATAATATTATTTACACCCATCAACATGCTCAATACATTCTGGACTATAACTGACTATTTGGTATTAGACCAACTTCACACCATGAATAACCATAATGCTAGATTAAATCTGAAAAGGAAACAGTTGTACCTGAGAGTATCCAAAGTAGCCAAGAGAAATAGCTTAGGTATCTCATCTTGCATAGCCTAGGGATTTTTGTCACCAGAAGACTTGCTCTAAAACTTAAAAAAGAATGAAATAACTTCAGATATAGTCCTAGAAATGTAAGAAGTAATGAAAAGCAAAGGAAAGCACAGATATATGGATAAATCTAAATAAATATTGTCGATGCAAAATAATATTTTTCTGGGTTTAAAAAAACAATTAAAACACACATGACAACAACTGTATAAAACTCAGGAGTTGATTACATAAAATTAAAATATTCTAAAGTTCTTGCATTATCCAGAACTATGAAAATTACTAATTTATTGTAGATTGTAATAAGTCAAAGATTACTTTTGTAATGAAAAGGTGAGCCATACATTAAAGAAAAAAAAATTTACAATACATATATCTGACAAAGGACTCATATCTAGAATATCTATTAGAAATCAGTATGAGAAAGAAAGATAACTTAATTCAAGCATGGACAAAGGACTTGAAAATGTATTTCACAAAAGAGACTATCCAAATGGGACATAGACATATTAAAAAGTGCTAAACTCATTTTGTCATCCAGTAAGTGCAAATTAAATCCACAATGTGATATCCTTACATATTTACCAGAATGTATAACATTAAACAAAAAACAGGAATATAAAACCATTGACAGAAAATCCAAATTCTAACAAAATATTTAAAATGATTTATTCTGAGCCAATATGAATAAAATCATGACTTGGAAAACATAGTCTCAGGGGATACTGAGAAAATGCGCCCAAGGTAGTTGGGTTACAGTTTGATTTTATACATTCATGGAGACAAGCATTACATATAAAATCATAAATTAATACATGGAAGGTATATATTGGTTTATCCTGAAAGGTGGGAC
The DNA here is from genome assembly GCA_963575035.1 of Avahi laniger. Lineage (NCBI taxonomy): Eukaryota > Metazoa > Chordata > Mammalia > Primates > Indriidae > Avahi > Avahi laniger. The sequence continues at coordinate 12,949 of CAUYSK010113139.1, read as the reverse complement.
ATCTTGAAGTGGGGGCTTACAAGTCATAGGGAGTATTAGGGATTTTTTAGTTCGCAACTAGTTGAAAGAGTTAAGCTTTGTCTAAAGTCTTGTAGTCTGTAGACAGGAATGCTTGAGTTAAGATAAGGGTTTCTTCTACCTGTCATGTAATGCTATAGCAGAATCAGGCTGGAAAGTAAGCCACACTATACTGGATTAATTAAAAAAAAACTAATGAGATTTTATGGCTTGTAAGGCATGACTCACCAGGTCTCTCTTCCTCACCAGGAATTTGGGCAACAGAAAAACAAAAAAAGGTTAGAGTTCAGTCCTCACTATCAAGTGTTGGCAAATATGTAGAGACATTGAAATTTCCATTCACTGTTAGTAGGTGTGTAAATTAGTACAATCAAAAAACCATCTGGCAGGGTCTACTAATGGTAAATATATGTATATTCTGTAACACAGTAATACTCCTAGGAATATACCAAAATCAAATGTGTAACTATGTGCATCATAAGACAGTTACAAAAATATTCATAGCAGCATCATTTGTAATTATATTGAACTTTAAATAACCTAATGTCAAGCAATAGCAGAATAAATAAAGAAATGTTGGAATTATATGCCAAAATTAAAACGAATAACATATATTAAATAACATACTATGTTCTTCAATATGGATTGATCTTACAAATATACCATGAAGCAAAAAGAGCCACACAAAAGTACACACTATATGTGGTTATTTACAAATATTCCAAAGTAGGCAAAAGTAATTTGGTAGTAAGATTCAAAATAGTCACTATCTGTGTGTGAGGGGGTGTAATGACTAAGACTGAGCATGAGGAAATATTCTATATTTCTGGAAAACATTTAAAATTTTTGTATGGATTATGGTTACAAAAGTTTGTTCACTTTGTCACCAAGATATACACTTAAGGTCACTGTATTTCTTTTGAATATGCATTATCCTTTAAAATTTTTTCATACTCATCAAATTTAAAAATATTTTAAAAATATTTATCAATTTGGCAAGGATACAGGGTAAGGATTGCTCAAATACTAGGAGTGGGAATGTAAGCTGTAACAACTACTTAGAAGAGCAAATAGAATCTACTAAGGATTTAAAATGTGGATACTCTATGATCCGGTACATCCTCTTTTTGGTGTCTCTACCCTAGAAAATACTTTGACATAAGTACAAAAAGACACCTACGTATTTTGTTTACAGTCACACTGCTTCTAGTAATACTAATTTTTTTAAAAAAATAAACTACATGTCTAAAGGCAGGGAAATGGTAAATTAAATTATACATATATTGGTTCTGAGAACTACTATGTGGCATTTAGAAAGAACACGGCAAATTTATACATAGATTTGGAAAGGTTTCAATGTTGAGTGTAAAAAAGATAACATCCACACATGTAAGTGCTTAGGAACCAGGAGCCATCATCTGGGGTGTGGGTTTGTAATCTGTGCCTTAAAAGGATAAGGCAGATTAGCATAATCTATAATGTTTACATTTTTGGCATGGACATTATTTTTTCTGTGTAATTTAAAATAATAGCACTTAGAATGATTTTGGAAGAATATCCAACACTGGTTGCCTCCAAGATGCGAACTGAGTGCCTGAGGAACAGGGATCAAAAGAATTTTCACTGTATACCCCACTGTACCTTTAAAAATGGGAATGATATAACTTTAGCATCTATTGAGAAAAAGGTTTAATTAAATTTTACATAAATTAAAAGATGCCCAACTTCGTAGGAAAAACAGACATGCTAATACAATTAAATGTGACTACTGTTAAGAGATTGCATTTATGAAAGAGGAGAGCAGAGAAAAGATCTCCGGAATAAGTCTGGGGGAACTGAAAATTCTGAGTGTAGGACACGCTGGAGCTGAGTCCCGGCATACAAACGGAAGGCCCTCTGTTTTCATTACTGGAGAGCTCAGAACGAGCTGCCCAGAGGCACTGAAACCCATTGCCGTTATTTTTTTCCACTAGCTAGAGCCTAAATACCCACCAAGTGACTGAAAGAAGGCGGAAGGAGCAGAATCGTCCACGACGAGGAAGCACACGCATATTAAAACGGTCTGACGCAAAATGAGGGAAAGCGCCGGGCTTTCAAAGCCAGAGTCCCAGATTTCCCACCCATTCCTCCGGGCAGGCCAGCCCGCCCTCTTTCTTTTTTCCGCATCGCTTACTGGTCAGTATATGACTGACAGATCTTCCGACCAATCGGTTCGTTCCGCTACGGGGGGCATTCAGGTCTCAGACGGGTCCTTGGTACCTCGAGCGAGATGCGGACCCTGTGCGTCGACGTCAGCGTGCTGACGTCACGGGTCGGGTACTCGAGGAGGTCCCGGGGCTGCTGACTGCAGGCGGTGGTCCGCGCGTCGCCTGCTGGACTCGGTGCTGGGTCCCGCCCCGGTGAGCCCCGCCTCTCCACCTAGGGCGCAACCGCGGAGCCGCAGTCCCGGGGCCAGCGTAGGGCGGCCGGCCGGGAAGAACCCGATGAGGTAGGTTGGGTTTCTGGTCACCCTATTTGACAGGTTGGAAAACTGAGTCTCCCGGGGCCAGATGACTTGCCTGGTACTCACAGGAGACCAGAGGACCGAGGCCATAGCCCAGGCGTCCGGTTCTGTTTACCGAGCCCTGCGCGAGTCTCCGAGGGAGGAGGAGGGGCGAGGCAGGCTGTGCTTATAATGGATACAAAAGTGAAGTTGCAGAATCGTGAGCCTCGCTTCTCTCAGGGCTTGGGCAGGGATTCAGGGATGGATGCCAGTAATGATGTCCCCATTCCTCCGGCCTGCGCATCCCAATGAGTCCTTCGTGGCTTCCAGCCCCGTGCTGGCGCCATCGGCCCTCCAGAGTGACCAAGAATGGTGACTGGGGGTGATGCGTGGTTGTCCATACAGTCGGTTACTGGCCTCTTCTGTTCATCAAAATAAGTCGTATTCAAAACAAAATAAAAATTTAAGCACGAGTGAATGTTCTGGCTGTGGTTTCATTTCACTGCTTTGCCCACTCATGGATATCTTGACATTTTTTGAAATCTTAGTAGAGTGCTTACTTTTTGATTTAGAGTTACAAAGGGATTTTTTTTTTTTTTCTCTCTTAGTTCAAACACAGGTTGACATTGTGGAACTTTTCTTACCATTCTGTTAATGTGGAAGTTCATCATGTCATTTGTCTTCTGTTTCACAGATGAAATCACTAAATTCATCACTTGACTCAGTAATAGTTTGGATAAGTTTAGCAAGGTAACAAAGTAATAGGTTTAACCTTTAAATATATTAGTATTAATGCAGTTTGTTGTATCATAGTTCTTTGTTGGGAAGGGTTCTGAAAGAATTCCCATCCACATACAATCTACCCATACACCTCTTTCTAGAAGCAGGATCTCAGAAAACAATTTATGGTATCCTTGATTTTTTTAATATGTATTCTGATAAGATGGTGCATTATTCATATTCATAAAATGAATACATGCACCTTACAATACGTTGTCATGAAGAATGTATTCTCTTTGAAATCTTGCTGTCTCAAACGTGGACCTTTTAAAACTTCATTATTGCATTGTGTAAAACTACATTAAAGAAATTAAATTAAAATCACTTCTGAGGACTTATGTTCACAGAAGAATGGTTATTATTATCATTTGAATTTATTCATTGGACATTTTATCTGATGAGTGCATGTCTATGCCATGCATTGTCTTAGTTGTTGGAAATTGAATGGTAAACAATTTAAATAAGATCTCTACCCTCAAAGACCTTACATTTTGGTGGAGATAAAATAAATACGTAAATCAAAAAGACAATTTTAGATGGTAGTAAATGCTAGAAAAGATATTAAAGGGTAAAGAGCTTGAGTGTAACTGGGGTGTGTGAGGAAATTTGGATAGGGCAGTCAGGGAAGACTTCCCTGAGGAGGTGAGGGCTTGGATGAGAGCCGAGTATTTAGATGAGTCAGCCATTGGAAGATCTGCTGAAAGTTTCTAGACAGATGTAACAGTGCAAAGGAGCTAAAGGAAGAATGAGCTTGGTGTGTTACAGGATGAAGGGAATCCACTATGGCTATAGCAGAGTGAACTTAGGGAGAGTGAGGTGGAGGGTCAGTGATGGGAAGTGACACTGGAGAGGTGAGCAGGAACTGGATCATCTGTATCACATGTGAGAATTGCAGAGAGGCAAGGGGAAAATGACTGGAATATTGCAAAGTCTTCCCTGATTTTTAGTGACACTCAGACTCTAACCAACATTCTGTTTTGTTTTGATCAAGAAATCACTGCAGTAATTCATTATATATATATATTTTTTTTCCTCCAAGAATTGTCACAATGAAAAAAATGTCTTCTTTCCTCCAGGACTGTATCCTATGCAATTTCTTTCCTTTCCAGTGTTATTATGTGCAGGACTCAAAGCCTGTGCTTATCTTCAACTACCTGCTTTTATCCTGCCTACTTCCAACCATGAATCCTCTCCAATATTATCTTTACCTGCTTTCCATTTGGAAAGCACTGACAGTCAGTCCCTGTTTTTCTCCCAGCCAAGTTCTAGGAAGCTGCATTGTCAGGTGGGTTATCGTTTTCCTTTAGAACTTGTATTACTGACCAGGGACGTAACACCTGCCTTTATTTAATACCTTCAAAGTGCCAGGTACGTTACTATAGTCATTCTAATTCTTCTAACATGTTGCAATGGTAAATATTAAACCTTTTCAATAGTGAAAGAAACTTACACTTCAGGCCACTCAGCTAGTACTGATGGAGCATGGATATGAACTCTTACTAGCTTTACTCTAAAGCCAAATTCATTCCACCCCACCCTGCTGCTTCCCTGAGTGTAGAACAGCAGCTTCAAATCTCTATTATTTAAAATTATGTTTTATGATGTGACATTTTTAGAGATGATGTGATTCAGCCCTGTCAGTTTAGGGATGGGGCTGTGGAGGCCCAGAGAATGTCAGTGATTTTAAAACATAACACAGATAGTGGCCAAACTGGTACTAAATCTTACCCTGCTGATTTTTTAGCATAGTGGTTTTTTTCTGCTGTATTTCCTTCACTAATGTCTCATATTAAGGGATTTCTTTATATATAAAAATATAATATTTCAACACCTTGAGTTTACTGTTTATAAACTTGTAAAAAGTAATTTTAAAAGGATAAGACAGTGCTGCTTCTTGGGCTAAAATAATGCTTTGCTATACTTCTCTTTCCTGAACAATGAGCAAGTGTAAACTTTCTGGATGAATCTTTGGTCTCTGTTAATAGAAAGCTGTGGTTTAAAAATAACTCTTTAAAATTTAAGTTTTCAATTCAGAAATGTTTGAAAGGGAGTTAAAAATCTGTTACTGTTTTTCCAGCTTCAATCTTATGCTTAGAAATGTGCAACTGTTGCCTACGGTTTGCTGGCTCACACTTTTTGTTAGCGAGTGGAGTTTCTTCCTTTAATTGAGGAAGCCTTGGGTCAGCTTAGTGATGTAACTTCTCTTTTTTAGCAATGTTATATTTGAAAGTTAGTAGACAAGAGTTTATAAATTATGTGGTTGAGAAATGGGTTACTATTGTCCTAAAATTTTAAAATACCCATTATTTATTTCTAAGGTTTGCTTATTTTAGTAGCTATGATTAGAATATACTAGATGTTAATAAAAGACTAATAAATAGCTTAATTTACTTTCTAGATGGTGTTTTAACTGTCCTGTAACTTAATGGAGATTATCATCATTAGTCATACTAGAATAATATTAGTGGAATTTAGTATCTACTTTCTTAAATGTTGAAATATACTTAAATTTAGGCAAAAGAGAGCTTTTCCTCTTTAAGCCAGAATATAAGAACTGGATATTTTGATTATCTCTGTCCTTCAAGATTGTTCATGCCAGCCAGCTATGATGGCTCACACCTCTAATCCCAGCTATTTGAGAGGCTGAGGTTGGAGACTCATTTGCTTAAGCCCAGGAGTTGGAGGCTGCAGTGAGCTATGATTGCACCACTGTACTCCAGCCTGGGCAAGGTTGAGACCTCATGTCTCTTAAAAAAAAAAAGAAGATTGTTCATGTAACTGATACCCATGTTCTGAAGACCAAGGGCATCATGATTTGACCCCAAATTATAGAGCTGTCCTTTGCTACGAATCCAGTGTCCCAAACTGGACTCATGATCTTTGCCTCTGGCTTTCAGCTTCAGCGCCATGACTTGTGTTCTGCCTGGAATGCCCTCTGGGTGGAAAACTACAGCTAGTCAAAATTCTACCTGCCCCTCTGTGTCCACTCAAGTGCTGCTTTCTCGATAAGACATTTCCTGTGCCTCTTTAATGGAAGCCTTCTTTTTTTATAGCACTTTTGGAAGTCTTTCTCTGTGACATTGTTTGCCAGTCTTAATATCTTTCACAAGGCACTATTATATACGTGGGTGTTCAAATATATGTTGACTGGAGCTTAAGAGACTTGACAATTTGTGTTATACATGCACAATTTTTTGCAGATTATAGAGCCCTCTGGTTTTATTTACACTTTTATTACCTCATTTTTGAGAGAAGTACTGTTATACTGTTATGCTTTTTTGGCTTTGATTTAATAGAACCTCATTTCTGTCAAGGGTCTGACTTCTGCAGTTGCCCAGGTGTCTCTTGAGAGGAACTCAAATCTTTGTGCTGTAAATGTTGAAGGCACATTGCAAAAAAAAAAAAAAGTTTTCTGTATTTATGTATTGGAAAGTAGTAATAGTTATTTCCACTTTTTAGTGTTGTAGGTGAGAAAATTGAGGCCCAGCCCTTTGTTACTCACTGGGCTGTGAAGCCTGGTCAGTACTCCTGGTTCACAGTAGCAGGCCCTTGTTGCAGACTTTCACTGGTTCTGATGTTCTGTGGTGGAACTCCTGGTAGGAAATGATGTGTCAGTACAGCTCAGGCCTTTTCCATTTTTTTCACTTGCTTTGTTTGTGAGTTGACCTGGATCTGCAAGATACCTGTTGTTCTGAATCAAGAGCAAAGTCTGAACTCTCACCAAGGATCCCTGACTCTGGGCTGTTTAAGCCTGGAGGATCTTCCTGGACAGACATTGGTGTAGTATCAGTTTTAATAGGCTCTTTAGTTTAAAACCCTTCTCTTGTACTACCTCTCTAGTCATAGTTTTCCAAAAAGCATCTTGGGACTAGTGAGCATACTCAGTGTATTAAATCTGGAGCTTGGAGGAATTTGGCCTAGTACCTTTTAAATTGGGATTATCATGAGTTCCCATGTCCAGTATTTTTCAGGACAATATATTTTCCAAATATCGCTCATTATTGCTCAGCAAAGTATATTCTTTTTTTTTTTTTTTTTGAGACAGAGTCTTGCTCTGTTGCTCGGGCTAGAGTGCCGTGGCGTCATCCTAGCTCACAGCAACCTCAAACTCCTGGGCTCAAGTGATCCTCCTGCCTCAGCCTCCCGAGTAGCTGGGACTACAGGCGTGCACCACCATGCCCAGCTTATTTTTTCTTTATATTTTTAGGTGTCCAATTAATTTCCTTCTATTTTTAGTAGAGACGGAGTCTCGCTCTCGCTCAGGCTGGTTTCGAACTCCTGAGCTCAAGCAATCCGCTCGCCTCTGCCTCTCAGAGAGCTAGGATTACAGGCGTGAAGCAAAGTATATTCTTGTTTGCTTTTTGTTTCAGAAAAAACGCATTCTCATAATTATTTTTTGAATTAACCACTTAACTGAATTGTTGATGTGGAACCATGGAATTTCAAGTTCCCTGCTTCTATTTGTATGGTATGTTAAATTAATCAAAGGTAACACAAGGCAGTATTAGAATTTTCTCCAGCTGAGGTAGGGGCACCTGAGGTAGGGGACTTGGTTTTGGTAGTATTGATAATAACTAATGCTTACAGAGAGCTTTCTTTGCTTGAGGAGCTGTCCTGTAAATGCTTTATGTCAGAATTTCTCATCCTCAACACTGTTGACATTTTGGGATGGATAATTTCTTGTTGGGACTGTCCTGTGCTTTGTAGGATGTTTAGCAGCATCTCTGACCGTTACCTACTAATTGCCAGTGGCACCTTCTCTAGTTAGGACACTGGAAAATGTCTTCAGACATTGCCAAATACCTCAGAGCTGGGGGATGCAGTGGGAGGGAGGGGGCTGAATCCTTCCCCTTCCCCCCAACACCTCACTGAGAATCACTGGTTTATGTGAACTAATGTATTCCTCATAGCAACTCTCTAAGGTAAGTTGTAGTATAATTGTCCCTATTTTGTAGGAGAAACTTAGGCATAAAGAGATAAAGTAACTTGTCTGAAGTTACACAGCTAGTAAGCAGCAGTACTGCGATGTGAAACCAGGCAGTGCTCTTGGTGAACCCTTACGCAACATAGCTGGCTTAGACTGGCCACCAACTATTGGAGCTCCAAAGACCTTACATACCAGGAGGAAAAACAAATGCCACAGGGACCATGCAAGGAAGGAAGTAAAGGAAGTAGCTGGGTAGCAGACTGGTGAACTCTGGGGAGTATTGACAGAATTGCCTATTTTTCAAGAGAAGATAGAAATCTAAATTTTATGTATGTGAAAACTCTCATCTTCTGTTGGTAGGTAATTTAATGTTTAAGAAACATTGTGCAAGCCAACAAACACCATCACCTCTATATAGACACGATTTGGCCCCAGGCCGTCAGTTTGCCCTCTTCTTTGTGTCCAGTACGGCAGTGTGACATTATAGGGAACTGTGCATTCATTTGATGGAGGAAATGAGGTAGATTCTGAGTGGAGGGCAAAAGGTATCTTCATTGAAGCCTGTGGGAACAAGTGTGGGCCGGGTGGGGCTTCTAGGCTAGCAAGGGCTTTGCCTTTTGAGCCAGAGGAGTGTGGGAATCCAAGTGGCCGCGCAGCCCACTCTGACCCGTCAGTGCTCTGCCTCTCAGTGTGCTGAGTGCCGCCGAGTGGAATGTTTTGTATTCTTCGTAACTTTGAAAACATTGTACGTAACTATTTCTGTCATGACCTCTGCTCACCTGGGTGTTAAAATAGATATTTTATAGGACATTGAGAAAACGTAAATTCTGGGATTGCCTGGTTGTATCCCAGAGAAACAGACCACATCCATACCTCACTTTGTTGACAGCCAGTATCCAGTTGGGGCCGTGTTTACTCTCTTCGAAGGACGAGGCTCTCTGCCAGCTTTTCAGAAGCAGTGAACTCTTGCTTTCCTTTAGAATGTTTTCCTTGTCCTCTGGACCCTGGCCACCTCAGTGGAGCCTGTGTGCCCTCGGTGTGAAAGGGAAGCGCACACTCCCCTGCTGACTTGTCAGGGCCCTCTCTGTACTATGGCCAGGTACTTCCATTCCAGCCCCACCTCCTGCTTTTCCCCTCCTGGGGCCTCCCACATTGTCAGGAAGCCCACTGTTTGTAGACCTGTTTGTGCTGCATCTCCTTTTTTAGTGTGGTTTACCTCTGCCTTGGAACGTAACTTTTCATTTCTTTCAAAATCGTATTTTCTTCAAGATCAGCTTTTTCATTAAGCCTTTTCTGGTCACAGAAACCTGAAGTTCAGTCATCTTTGTATTGTAATTAGCTTAGCCTTTGTTTTCTAATTATTTATGCAGCTGTATTACTTCCTTTATGAAAAGATGCTTGGGGATTAAGACCACTCTTTTTCATCTTAACTCTTCTCCCGCAGCATCTAGTGTAGCGTTTTACATGTGGCAGGTACTTAATAAATATGTCCATTTGTTTGAGTTAGATAGGTTCCCACTCATATAGTGATTTCTTTCTATTTTTCCACATATTTGTATCCATTTTAGTTTGTATTATTAGCGTGATTTAACTAAATAGCACTCAGAATATATTGGAAAGAGAGATTACCAATTTAGTTAATTCAGGGGAGTTGGGATGTTTTTACTAATTTCGTTGTCCTTATAGCAACCGGAGATTAAATATTCTTGGTGTATTTAATGCACTGTTGATCCTTGAACACAGATTTGAATGCATGGGTCCACTTACAGGGAAATTTTTTTCAACCAAACACAGACATAACCTAAAATACAATTTTCACAGGGTACAAAACCTGCATATGCAGAAGGTCAGCTTTTTGTATGAGCAGGCAGACTGCCAGACTTGAATGTGCATGGGTTTGGTATATGTGGAGATCCTGGAACCAATCCCCCGCATATACTGAGGCATGACCACGATTCGTGGAAACTCCAGACGTGTGAAACTTCTCTAACTTTAGATAGCAAGTACCCAGACTCCATACTTTCACACAATGATATTTGTAATTCATAAATTGAACAAATTGAATGCTTAGCACATCCCAAGCATTTCTTTAGGGGCTAAGGATGCAGAAGTGTTCTCCACTATAGCTCTGTTCTATAGCTCTGAGAAGGTGATATATGAATGACATGTGAAATATATATGAAAAATTAGAGATGCTCTTAAAGAAAGGTATCTGGAATATGTATGATACATAGGGGATCAGAGAAAGTTTCTTTGAGAAGGTGGTACGTAAGCTTTCTTGAACAATGAGTAGGCTTCTTATTGCTGTTAATAGTTTTGGGTTGGAGCAGAAGGAGGACTGGGGCAAAGGCATGGATGGTGAAACCTCCTCCTATAAAAGGAACTAAAAAGCGGTAAGCAAAGTTGGAGCACTGGGTGAGGGAAGTGACGTTTTGAGTAGAGGAATGAATGTTTTTGGAGATGAGTGAGACAGAATTGTTGGATTAATGTGAGTGAGAGACGATTATGAAATAGTGAAGGAGATCAGTGATACTAAGGGGTTTGAGTTGGTGGTCACCATTATGAGTGTTTGAAAGATGGAGCCAGCAGCACAATCAAATTTAACACATTTTCTTAACAAAAGCCTTAAATAAGATCTTACTGATTATTATTCATTTGTTATTCTTACCTTAAACAGTTTTTAAGTATTTATAGGCATATAAATTTATAGGCATATATAGTGTATATATATCAATATCTAATTTTTAGTCATTCTTATAATTTTTGATTTTGTAATTGCTTATTTCTTTTATTAAATTATTTGAAAGCAAATTTTTCAAGAATGGTGCTAGTTTCAAACCTTTGAGAACCTTGTGAGCTTAAAGAGGTCCTACTACTTTTGTGATATTCTCTGCTTCCGTAACATGTGCTCTGAGCCTGTTCTCATTATTAGACTGCAAAGCACACTCTAGTTTTTGAGTATATTAGCCTGTAGTTGAATTGAGTCTTAATGATTAGTGGTTTTTGCTTATGTAATTCTATTTTCTGAAGCACAAGTTAGGCTGATAAAGGTGACTGTGGAGGTCATACATGATGCTGGTCTCTTGAGGGTCTGATTTCCTGGTGACTACCTTAAAAATCTGATGAAAAAGAAAAAGGGGTACTGGTGTGTTTTTTTTGTTTGTTTGTTTGTTTGTTTGTTTTTAAATACAGGCATCAATATTTTGAGGTTGACTTTCTTTGTCACATGCACAAATCTTTGGACCACAAACCTTCATCTGTGGTAGGGATTATTAATTTCTTTTTGTACCTATGAGCCATCCTTGTATATCACATTAAAGGAGATATTATTGAGCTGTTTTAATTTGCGAAATAGGAAGCTGATCTCAACTCCACGGGCGGTGGATATTACATCTTCCTTAGCATTGCTCTTAGTGTGTCACTTGCACCAGCTACAGAGCCACCAGAGGGGCAGTGAGTAGAAAATGGCTCTGTCAACTGGAGTGAACACTTGCCTCCCACATTTCAAAGTAGTTTTGTGTTGTTGAATGAAAAGAAACCTAATTTGCCTCTGAAATACCATGCTGGCTTTGCTGACTACTTACCAGCCAGCTACTTGGAATCCAGCTTCTGTTTTCTCTGTATAGAAAAGCTAAGTCTGGGGAGGCCTATGAAGAATGTGTGATGAACACATTCTGGTCTTTGGGATGAAGGATAATTACTAAAAGAAGTGTATACTTTAGCCACCTTCATATGATTCCTAGGAAAGCAGCGAACTCACTGCCATAGGTACGTTTGATTTTCGGATCTGGATCAATAAGATCTCCAGTCCTATGCTGAGAGTTGACAGCATTTGTTTGGAAATTGCTTGCAGTAAGTACTTAAGAGGTGGCAGTGTGTTATGCAGAGATGTCCTCATATGCACTGGGAAATAAGTTCCTTAATTGAGGAACTTTCACCAATCAAGATAGTAATATGACTCTGCACTCCATCATTGCCAAAGCTAGCAACACATCCTTAGGGAGCTTTAAATATTCATAGGAATATTTATGTGTGCACTGAGGGGCAACAAGACTCCTCTCAATGCTTACCTGCTAGTGGTTGGCAGAGCTAATGAGTCAAAATTGGCAAAAATAATGATAATTCTATATTAGTCGTCAGGTATTTTATAACTGTTTTATTGTGATTTTTTAGGAATGGTAAATGTAGATTTTGTTCTGTGGAAATGAGGAAAAGTTCTGGAATATGATGGGTAGTCAGCAACCAAAATATCAGCAGTCTTGGAGAAGCGACCTTATTTTTCTCCTGAAGGAAAATGGGACTCTGAATAGCTTCTGTGCCCTGGAAGATTAAGGCAAAGGAGTTTCTAGGTGAGCTCTGGAGAAAATAGGGTCATATACCACATGTTTTGGTCAAGGAGGGACTGCATATAAGATGGTGATCCCATAAGATTATAATACTGCACTGTTACTGTAACTTTTCTGTGTTTCAATATACAATTAGTTACATTGTGCTATAGTTGCCTATAGTCCTGAGTACAGTAGCATGCTGTAAGGTTTGTGGACTAGGAGCAATAGGCTGTACCCTATAGCCACGGTGTGTAGTAGGCTGTACCATCTAGGTTTGTGTAAGTGCATGCTATGATGTTCACGCAAGGATGAAATCACCTAATGATGTATTTCTCTGAACATATTCCTGTCATTAAATAATACATCACTGTATTTGAGTGTAGGAGTTAGAGCTGAAGCTGAGAAAGGAAAAAA
>CAUYSK010113138.1:0-30340 GCA_963575035.1 Avahi laniger | reverse complement strand
GAAACAATGGTGATACAGCATCTCTTGTATACTCCTGGATAGAGCTGGAACGCATTCTACTAAGTGAGGTATCCCAAGAATGGAAAGACAAGCACCACATGTACTCACCATCAAATTGGTATTAACTGATCAACACATAAGTGCACATGTAAGAATAACATCTATTGGCTGTTGGGCAGGGGGGAGGGGAGAGGGGGGTGGAGGGAGATGGGATGGGTATATATACACAAAGAGTGTAATGCGTACCACCCGAAGGATGGACATATTTGAAGCTCGGACTTTGGGGGGGGGAAGGGCTACCTATATAACCTAAACATCTGTATCCACATAATATGCTGAAATAAAAAAAAAAAAAACCAAAAAAAGTAAAAAAACCAAAAACAACCTCTCACTTATAAAACAATTAAAAGAAATAAAACAAAAACCCTATCAACAAAACCTAAGAAAAAGCTGGACTCAGCTTGCGTTTTAGAACCAAGGACATGAAATTATGATATTGGTAAAAGAGAACAAAGCAAATAACAAATATGAATTCCAGGTCTAAATAATTTGCAATAAAACAACATCAATAAAAAATAACCTGTTAATGTTCAAACAGGTAACTTAAAATTATTTGTTAAAAAAAGAAAAGAGTACACACCCAAATGACCTAAAACAGACACCAGCCCTCATAAATTAGTAGTTTTTAAAAGTTTACTTATTGTAGGTATATGCATGGCATAAATTTTTAAGCTAAGGAATGACTGATTTGTTAAAAAAGCAAGGGGTTGGGAGACAACAACTCAAACTCCCCTTAGAATATCTGCAAGAACTAAGATTTTCTTTACTCTTTGATGGTTGAAGAATTTTCTAAAGAAAATCAAAAAAGTTATACTTAATAAGAATTAAAATCCCTGGCATAATATAAATTATAATGAAATAATTACAGTCCTTTGCCAGTATATGGTTACACCAAAAAGTTCTACATCATCAAACTGTAAACATTTGTTGATTCCAATTCATATTTTTAATTGTGAATAAATTACTAGCTTAAATTATTACCAAAAAAAGTAGGGGTGGTCTCAAGACCTAGACCTCAAGAATTCCACTAAAAATAGACAGTTAAAAACTAAATGTTTTACTTCATTTAACGGTATTGTACCAAGGTTAATTTCTTAGTTTGGTAAACGTTTTATGGTAATATGAGATTTTAACATAAGGAAAAGATTAATATAGGATATAAGAACTCTTGTAATACTGTTTGTACAACTCTTCTGTAAATCTAAAATTTGTCTCAAAATAAGAGGTTAAAAAGAAAGCTCAACTTCTTAGGACATCATTTCCTTTATACAAGCAAATGTGGTAGGCAAGAAATATAGCATTTTAAGTTTCTCATGTTGAGTTTAGTTACCAAGTTCATGATACACCTGGTTACTAAGTGTATAATACACCTAGCTTTGCTTCGCTACGGTAAGTTCTTTGAATGTTAAGAAAGACAAAGCATATTTCAAGAGAAATGATTCAATAAAATTAAATATTTTTATTAAGTTTTTGACAAATTGATAGTAAAACATATTTTACTTAACTATAACTGTGTCCCCCCCTTTATGGATAAGTCTAAGATAAATATCATTCAGATTTTTATCTGGACAACAAATTCAAAGACTCTTAGAATAAAAAACAAAATAAGATGGTTACTAATGTAACCAAACTAAATACACAAGCTGCATATAAGAAAAGAAATCAGTGCTTTGTAACTGAATTTGAGGTTACAATAATCCACTTGCTTTAAATAATAGTTCAATTACATATAACAGATTAAGATATTGTTTAAGGGAAAACAGCCTCAAGAAGGAAGCATTAAAAAAGGTATATCATTACCTTTAATCGAAGTATCAACCTTCCTCCCTGCCCCCACCAAATAAACAAAAGTTTATGTCTGTAAAATGAACCCAGGTTCCTAAATCATAAAAGAACTTTTAAAAACACATCTCAAAGTACTAGACATTTGTGCATTCTATTTGGGTACAATTTTTACTGTGAAAAATTTGTAATGACATTTTAATGTCATAAAAGTCTGGTTGCCAGATTTTGTCTTTATTTGTAACACAGCTTACTTAACCTTTTAATAATTATATAAATACATCTAACTGTCATTTGCTGAGGGTAGTAGAATGATATATACACTTTATTAACTAGCACATCTGCAAATTTTTCTTTACGAGAATTCCATTAGTATCAAGAAAAGGAAAACACTCAAGGGGTTTGAGAAATAAACCACCCTTTCCATTTTTAATTTATATAAGCCTAATTAATTCCCAAAGTTATTAAGTTCTGTCAGAGTCTGGCCTTCTTAATTTTTTTGAGTTCTGCACTGTCTCAAAAAGTAACTTATCCTTTAATCAGTCCAATTTGCAAAAATAATCTAATTCTATGTTACCTATATTTAATAAATAAAATATATAATCAACATTGTATCACTAAAATTGTGAAGCTCTTCATGAAAACCTTAACGAAAAAAAAAATTCCAAAAGAATTAAGTTATTTTATTTAACATGTAGTAGACAGCTGTCGTAAAGTAATTTTGTGTATTTAGTTTTCTCGTCCCCTAATGTATTTCCACAAACCTTTAAGTCTGTAATTTTACAGATACAGCTTTCCATCAAGGAGCTGAGATATATATAATTTCTTTTAATATGGATCTAAAAGTTTTTAAGAGGGTTTAATCTGTATATCAGGTACAATTTAGTCATATACCACACAAAGACACTTAAATAATCAGAAAAGATTTTTAACATTATTGCTTAGTCTTAAAAAATTGGTGAATTTTAACCAAATTGATGCTCCAGTACTTGTATTTATATTTCCTATACTCTTAAATCATGTTTGGCAAGTAATTCAAGTTTTGATGTAATTTTTAAATTCAATTAGTTGTAAACAAATTCTCAATTGTTGATCAATGCATATATTCCCCTTTAACTACTTAGTATATACTACCACAGAATTAATGCTCCTAAAAAAAGTAATCATGCCACATGGAAAAAACAATGCAGAGCTTCATCTCTTCCTTAAGTGTTTTCAAGTATTATAGGAACACAAATCCATGAAAAAACTGATTAAAAATTTGACATGTCACCTTGCTTTACTAATTATGGGATAATAGAGCTGTGAAAAAAATGGTCCTTAATATTTCTCTGCTTAACACAGTATTATACTAAGAAATACTGTAATTATGTTTATGAGCTATTTTCCAGCTTCCTCAAGTACAAGACAAACCACGGTTCTATCAGTGAGGAGACATGAATAATCAATCTTATATAACTAAAAAGGAAGACGGGAGGCACAAAAAAATAAACCGACTTTGGTTTTTAAAAACCTGAACTTGACCCTGAAATGCCAGATTTAGCAACAACACAAGAACAAAACAAGATTACAGCAGCAAGCCACCACTTCATCACACAGTAAAAATTTTGAAAGAGGTAATAGCTTTCCTCCCCTCACTCAATCTGCTATATCTTTTTGTTTTTCCTGCTTTTTGGTTGCAGGCAGTTCAAGGCTTGCCCATTGCATAGGTTCAGCTTTTCTCATGGTGATCTCAATCTTTGTTGCAGTCATAGTTACATAACTTCGCTTTACATCAATCACCTGAAACGCATCAAAAAGAATTACAGTAAACCTGGGTGGTTTTATTAGTTTCAGAGGAAAACAAAAGTCTTGTTTATGCTAATAACCCCCAATCCAAGATTCTAAGGCCATTTTTATACTTAGACAAACTTTTGGGGAAGATATAATTGTTAAGTTATATGTGTACTTTGCATCATTAATGCTTACTGCCTTTTATTCTACAAACAGTATTTTAAATTATTAGAAAAAATTCTTATAGATTGATTATACTTACACCCCATAATTTCACATTCTGATGAAATTCCTTCTCTCTTTCAAATACAATGTGCACATTTAACTGAAAAATATACAGAAAGTTAATTGATCAAATTCAAATTAAAAGGTTTATAATTGCTGATTGTAAAAATAAGACATTGATAAAATCAATTAAGCTATTTTAAGAAACTGCTATTTTTTTATGAGAAAATCATTAGCACAAAAGAAAAACTGATTTGAAGTTTCATAGTGAGAACTAAGTACCATATTATTTTCAATTTTTTTAACTGTAGCTCTTAGATCTTACACACTATATTACTTGACAAATATTCTAAGCTACTATGTCTCCAGAATGCTTCACAAGTAACTATTATGCAGAGATTTTCATTTAAAATAGAATTTCATGAATTTAATTTTTTCATATGGAAGAGGCCATAACATCTTAAAATCAGTGAAGTATGAACAATATTTTATTACATAATACATTAACATAAAGGACAACGTGTAGAAAAGAATTTTTACTCCAAGTTATTTAGCGTACTTACCAATGTACTATTTGCTTCTACTCGACTAAGTTCTGGAAGTGAATTTTTAGCATATACTGAAATGGTGACTTCACCCCCGGTCTGATGCCAGTCATGCCTACATGGAACAACTTTTTTCCCCTGTAATATAAGAACTTTGTAAGTTTAAAAAGTGCCACATAATTAACTTCTTAAAAAGAGAAATTTGACCCATCCAATTGAGAAAAAATGACCAGACCCAACTAAACTCTTAATGTTTTTACAGCAAACATCAAGAAGTTTAAACAACAAAATACACCATGATACAAAAATTCTTCAGTTTTATAATTTGAGAACAAAGTTTATCCCTTCCATTTGTTTCTTCTCTTTTACGACCACAGTATGCATTTAAAAAGACAATTTAAGAACTCCTACTGAACTTTATCCAATTTTAACATTCTATAATACACTAAGTACTGTCCCTCAACACAGTTTTTGAAATGAAAAAGACATTTGCTTAGTGGGATCAGACAACACCTTAACCTCATGCACAGGAACCTTCAACTTATATTTTCTGCGTATCAGAATTTTGGGGGAAACCTGACCACTTTTAACTCTCAACTACTGGTACTGAATACTCAACCGTATTACTGAAAAGAAACTATACAATACTCAAGTGTTGAATAAATATCTAAACTATTAAATTTGAAAATTTAAAATATTACAAAATACATTAACCATAGCTAACAGACAAAAATTTATTTAGCAATAAATTGCTTGTCTTCTTACAATTTAATGGGCTTTGGGTGAATTATGTGCTTAGCCCCAAATCTTTTTAAAAAGCTGTGCTAGGGAAGTAGGAACTGATGCTTTCTTTTTTCTCTTGATAAATTTCCCTGCAGTAAAGCAGAGGCATTCAAAAGAATTCCACCAAAAACAAACCTGAAATCTTCCCCTTTGGCCACTAGATGGAGTGTTTGTGCACCTGTAAATGGTTGAATGAAGTTTTTTAAGTGGCCAAAAGAGAATCTGAGGTCTAATTAATAACATCAAATAATTAGAAAATAATTTTTACAAAACAAACAGTAGGAACAGCCTTTTGAGTTAATTTTAGTAAAAGAAAAAGACAAGGATACTTCAATTTTGGCAGGCTTAAGTATTTCACAAAAACCCATATTACTGCATCAATATATACAATGGCTATCATGCTTAAGGGCAGGATGTACTGGAAGCTTGACTCAGATTAATTTTACTTTGTAGGCATGTCAAAACTGTACTTTGTTAGGAAGAAAGCTTTTTCAAAAATCTCAAATTAAAAATGACTCAGATGAATATAACCCAGTGTTATTTTGAAAGTTACTTACAGCATCCTTTTTAGTCCACATGTGTTTCCCTGTTGTACAACCCTCCTGGGCTAAGAATGTATTAAAATCAGAAGTTTTTCTTCTACAACAGCTCCAGTATTTCATCCTTTAAATTATCATAAAAAATTTAAGAAATACAATCTCACAATTAACGCACTGTCACACTAAAAAAAAAAATTTTTCCCTTGGCGCCATGGTGTTTTATTACAAAAATAAAATGAAAACTTCAAAAACAAAACTATCCTTTCAAATTTAATGAAAAATTTGTTATTTATTGTTTCCTATGTGTAAGTTACATGCAACTTGAACAATAGTTCACATGGCTCAAGGTAAAGAGACATGTGAGTTATGTATGCCTTCACAAGGTCCTGTGCTCAAAACCAGTGTCAGTTAAATACAACTCACGTGGCAGTTAGTGTGTTAAATTTGGCAATATTATAGTGACAAGTCTGAGTTTTCTAAAAAATCGACAAGTGCACAACTTTAATATCTCACTACTAAACAGCTAAAAAATGGTTATATGGTGTATCAGAATACTAGTAATTTTAAAACCAGAATGTCATTTATTATAGTAATTTTGGAGCTCCTGAGACACTTAAAATCATCACAAAATTCCAATCAGCTTTTCACTGATAGATAACACTTCAATTTCCTCATGAAACTACCAAAACGTAGTATGACCAAAGATTTATAAGGCTCACATTTCAATAAATCAGTAAAGTAAGAACATGCAAACATATTAAAAACTAATGAAACTCACTATTATTTGAGAAAGATCCAACACAGGAAGTAAAAAATTACAGTAAAACTTCAGGTTTGAGTCCTAAAGAATATAAAACCAGCGGAAGATTTCAACACAGTACTGTGTTTCTATAAACTACAGGATAATATAGAAGAGAGGCTCTCAATTGAGGGCCATGGAAAAGTAAGGGTCTTCCTAGATAATTAGTACCCATGGCCAAAAATTCTAAATGCCCCTCAATGTGCAAGACAGTTTTTCAAACAAAAAACTAATTTAGCCCAAACAAAAAGAGCATCGCACTGAAATACAGGGTATAAATAGAAACATGAGGTTTGAAGTATAATGACCACTTAATAACTGTAATGTTATTTGTTTACTCATGTATAAAAAAGACAAAGCCTACATTTCTAGGTTACTGTAAAGATTAAATGGTAATGTAAGCAAACTGCATTATAACACTGCACGGCAAATAATTTTTGAAGATATTTAACTTCCCTAAACTCTACCACAAGGTATTTTAATAAGTCATGCATAAGTTACCCCTCATGGAAAACAGGTACTCCAGAATGATATACACAGACTTCTTCTAGACTCTGTAGACCCTGATATGTCTAAAAGAGAAAAAAGGGGAAAAAAAAAATTAGCTGCATATCTCACACTTACATCCTGTACATATTCATAGTACTGGTGACCACTATGAAAATAACTCAAGAAATAACAACAGTAACCTAGAACATTCATAAATTCATCCCAGGACGTTGTGTTAAGACATGAAAAATGACTCCCTTTTGGGACCTGGTTAAGTTTTAGGTCCCTGTGAGAAAGTCAAATAAGGGAAATTAAGATGCTTTCACCCTTTTGAATATGAGGTCCCATCTGATCATATTCAGGTATTTAAATTTACAGAACAATGTTGAAACCAAGGGATTAGTACTCTAAACAGAAATACAGTTACAGTATGATTTATGTGTACAGTATATACCATGTGGGCACTATCAATTAATATGGGAAAATTAATAGGCAATTCTGGAAGTTCCAGAGTGATGGTGATTTCTTATCCCTAAAAAGGGTAAAATGAGCTGCAGACCTATATGTATACCTAGGGTTTGTCTGGAAGATTCCGGGCCCCACCACTGTAGTAGGTGAAGGCTCTACAGATGAACTCACAAAAAGTTATGTCAATAAAACATGGATGTAGCCAATAGTATATTTTCCTTCTATTTTTGTATTTATAACAACTACCTATAAGTACAGAAAATAAAACTGTTTATTTTTTGTAAATCCAAAGCATAGTACTAGAGATATATATATATATATCCTAAAGAAATAACAAGGTCTGTGGAGTTTGGGCAAAAGTGTGAAAGTATCAGGTAAGAGACGCAGGCAAGAGACATAAGCACATAAAACTCAGTATATTAGATTCTAAAGTTATCACTATTACTCCCCAAACCTATTCTTCATCCCATTGTATTTGATGGCATCATACCCAGTCAGTCTCCCAAAACAAAATTCTGTAAGTTGTCTTCATCAGTTTCTCCTTTCACTTCACCCGTATGTAGTCTATCATGAAATCCTGTCAACCAGACTTAAAAATACCTATCGGTTTAATCTGCTATCCTTCCTCATGAACTAATAAATTTTAGGCAATCACACACTATACTAACACACGTTTCTACTAATTCATTTCTCAGTCTTCAATTTCTGTTCTCTATTATTAATGATATTATCTAATTACTATCATCCTGTTTTTCAAAGTTCCATGTTTACTCCTCACACTTTATAAAATAATCCACTCCAGATGGTTTGTGTATTTAAATGTCCTTTTCCTCCCTCTTTGTCCCTCTATTTATTTATTTATTTGGTTTAAATGTCCATCTATGTGAGAAAATCCTCATGGCTCTAAAAGTAAACAAAGATTTCTTAAATAGGATACAGTAACAGTTATAAAGGAAAAGTGGACAAATTGGATTTCATTAAAATTAAACAGCCTCCATTTATCAAAGCCATTAAGACAGTGAAAAGGCTGACAAAGGACTTGACGCTAAAATATACAAAGAATTCCTACAAATCAATAAGATAAAGATATTAGAAAAACAGGTATAAGATTTTGGACATTTTACAAAAGAAGATATACAAATGGCTAATAAATATACATAAAGGTACTCAACCTCACCATCAGGGATCAAAACCACAATGAGAACAGTACACACATCAGAATGACTGATAATAAAAAAGACTGATACAACAAAGTGTTGCTGACACATGGGACAAGTGGAACTAGCCTCATATATTGCTGGCAGGAGTGTAAATTAATACAATCACTTCAGAAAACTATGTGGAATTACCTGTTAAAGCTAAACATACAGAGATTAACCAGTCTTTATCCAAAAATCCTGAAATCCAAAATATGAAACTTTCTGAGCAGTGACATGATGCTCAAAAGAAATGCTCACTGGATCATTTTGGACTTCTGGATTAGGGATGCTGAACAAGTATAATAACCAAATATTCCAAAATCCAAAAAAATCTGAAATATCAATACTTCTGGTCCCAAGCATTTTAGATAAGGGACATTCAACTTTGTTCATGTGTCTCAAAAGTCATGCACAAGAATGTTCACAGTAGCATTATTCAAAGAAAATGTTTTAAAGGACATAAGAAAGAAAAAATAAATTGTGGCACATTCAAACAATGGCATACCTTAAAGCAATGAAGGAGAAGAAAACTACAGCTACATGCACAACAAGGGTTAACTATAACAAACACATCAATAAGCAGAAGAAGACAAATATAAGAAAGAATACATATCCTATAATTCTTTTTACATTAAATTCAAAAGTAGGTAAAACAAATTTATGTTGATAGAAAAATGTGGGCCAGGCGCGGTGGCTCACGCCTGTAATCCTAGCACTCTGGGAGGCTGAGGTGGGAAGATCCCTCGAGGTCAGGAGCTCAAGACCGGCCTGAACAAGAGCGAGACCCCGTCTCTACTAAAAATAGAAAGAAATTATCTGGACAACTAAAAATATATATATAGAAAAAACTAGCCGGGCATGGTGGCACATGCCTGTAGTCCCAGCTACTTGGGAGGCTGAGGAAGGAGGATTGCTTAAGCCCAGGAGTTTGAGGTTGCTGTGAGCTAGGCTGAGGACATGGCACTCTAGCCAGGGCAATAGAGCGAGACTGTATAAAAAAAAAAAAAAAAGAAAAAGAAAACGAAGAAAAAAAATGTGGGTTACCTTTGGGGAAGGGAATAATGAATGACAAAAGGAAAATGAGTGCACTGTAATGTTGTTGTAATTACTTTGTGAAAATCTTTTGAGCTATAAACTTGTATTTTTACACCTTTTAACAAATTTCAGTGTTATACTTCAATGAAAAAGATTAATGATTTCTTTAATGGCCTCCATAACCTAAGATAAGGTCTAACGTCTCAGCACTAGTAAAGTCTTCTAGGATTTGGGCCCTACTTAATTCTATTAATTTAACTGCACAGCATCAAATTTTGTACTATTACTATTCACTACTGTTTTCTTTAAACTACTGCTATCACCTAGGCTTGAAATATCCTTTCCTTGCTTTTCCATTTACAAAACAGTCATTCGTTTTTCAAAACTTATCTGATGCCTTCTCCTTGACCCTCTTCCATTACCCTGCCATTCATACTGCCTTTCTCACTCCGACAGTTACTCATCCCCTTGTATCTACTACTTCTACCTCATACACATGTGAACACGTTTATATTCCCATTACTTAATGAACAAGGTGATCTCAAACTTAACATGCGGGAAAAATACAGACCTGCTCTCACTCCATTTTCACCTTCTCAGTTAATGCTGTCACCAATCACTCAGATGCTGGAACACAAGTTTCCTTCACAGCCAATTCACTAACAAATCCTAATATAGATGCTCTTTTGTTTATGATAGGGTTACATCCCAATAAACTCATCTTTAAGTTGAAAAATTGTAAGTTGAACCATCATAAGTTGGGAGCCATCTGTACTTCCAAATTACATCATTCATTTTATATGCACTCTTCTAAGCATTCAAGACACAACAAAGAACAAAACAAATTTAAAAAACCCTATCCTCATAAACCTTATTCTAGTGGGGAGTGAGGGAAAGATAGATTATAAGCAAAGTAAATATGACAAATGAATATAAGGTAAAAAGAGCTATAAAGAAAAAAAAAGGAGAAGGGGAGAAAATGTTGACGAGTATGAATTTTACACAGAGTAGGCAAGAATAGGCAGGAAAAGGCCTCAGTGAGATGTTTGATTACATCCCACATTTAATCACTTCCTAACAAACTTCTACTCTCCAATTCCACTGCCTGGTCTTCCTTAATAGCATCCTAGCTGGTTTTTCTTCTCCCAGTTCCACTCCTGCTCTACTACCAGTTGTATAATCTTTTTAAAATCCCTCCCTGAAACAGGTAATGGCTTTCCATCATACTTAGAATAAAGCCCAAATCTCTCACCGTGGCTTCTAAAAACCTCCACAATCTTGCCTACATCTGTTAGCCGATACTTTCACATTCTTGCCCAAACTCCACAGACCTTGTTATTTCTTTAATAGCCAAATTCTAAAGCCTCTCTCTACTCTTGCAGCTCCCACTATGCACAGCACATTTGCCCCTCCAGGTTCACATAACACAGCGATTACATTATGCAGTACATCACATCAAAAAGTACTTCACTGACAATCTTACATAAATATTTAGCTCCTAAATCCAACCACTCTAGCTCCTTAGTCTGCTTTTCTTCGTATCTACTTGAATTCATCATATTTAATTACCTATTTACTGTCGTCCCTATACTAGAGTATCAGTTCTACAGGAACACAGATTTTTCCCTTATTTAATACTATATATCTAACCCTAAAACAATGTCTAGTACACAGTGAGTTCTCAGTAAATGCTAACGAAATTGAAATTATTTATTCCCATGATTCTATCAGATATGATGCTCCTCAGACAGAGGCTTTTATCCACGTTCACAGCCCTAGTCCACAGCTGTAATGTCTAACATATAACAGGCATGCAAATGTTTGCTGAACTGAGTCAGTGAACTGCACCTCTTTTTCTTCACAATTAAATTTTTACTTCATAACACATCACAAATTTTGTAATATATACCTTTGAACACCCTCCATTTTTACATGAAGTCCCAATCTTAATTTCATCATTATCTTCTTCTGAAACAAAGAAAAAAAAATCAAATTAAAAAGTTAAAATAAAAACTTTTCACTGCAGCATCATTCTTAAAAAGTAATCTTTTCATAAAACAATACTTTTAAAAAACCAACTACTGTGATGAGCTTTTGCCTGTATCCCCAGAATGATATATGATGCACTTCTATTTTATAATAAAATGCTGTATATTAACTTTGTAAAAGAGAAATCATGAAAGGATGTTTTCCTTCCATAGTATCAGGTACAGGTCAGAAAATACTGAATATATTCTATATCACGCACAACAAAATATTTTCAATTATCAAAGAAATTTAACTTACTGTTAAAAAACAATAAACCATACAAAAAAAACTTTAAAT
Source organism: Avahi laniger (assembly GCA_963575035.1). Lineage (NCBI taxonomy): Eukaryota > Metazoa > Chordata > Mammalia > Primates > Indriidae > Avahi > Avahi laniger. The sequence continues at coordinate 18,318 of CAUYSK010113138.1, read as the reverse complement.
AGCTTCTCATTTTTAATAGAGACATAATGAAAATTAACCATATATTTATTTTGTAGTATTATTGGTTTTTTACCACAATGTGCTCGTTCATATTTATATTCAATAAACTCCTGTCTCTTTTGATGACTGCTTAATTGTACAGAAAATAATTACAATAAAACAAAATAAAATCTTACCTTTCTTGTCTTCTTCATTCCCTGATGACAGTTTAAGTTTATCAAGTGCTTGTTTTAGGGAGGCAGATATTTTTAATTCCAAATTTGTCATTGGTTCATCTGGGCTAGAGAATTTTGAAACCTTATTATCACATTAATATGTACTAAAATATTTCTTTGTACTCCAAATTAATAACCTTAAAAGTTTTGTTTTGAGAAGCCAAATGTTTCATGAATCAAGTGATTCCCATTAAAGTGTATTTTACAAATAATTGTTATACTATATCTGCTTTCTAAGGAAAAGCAGAAAAGCTTCTTATATTAAAATAGTAAGTCTCAAATAATCGCTACTGGCTGCACATTTAATTATCACTTGCACCAATGGAAAGGGAATTAAGACTAGAAATCTAAGTTTGTCAAAACAAGTAACTGAGGAAAGAACCACAAAGTACTTCTCCATTCCATGCCCAACAAAATGCTTAGCACATAATAAACAGGCAACAAATAAGTACTGAGTGTATCCATACTCACTTCTACCAGTGGAGATAATTTACTTTATGTGGACACTGGTATACGGGTCTGTAAACTGAGATACAATAGTATCGCAGGCAGTTTTAGAGGGTTTAAAAAAACCCTCTAACATTTTATAATAGTTAAGTTTTATATATACAATTTGAGCCTATTCAATAAACATTAAGAATTTAATAAATGCAGCAATAAAAATAGAAGTCCTAGGTTATTCACTCTACCTTAACAATAAAAAAATGGACATAGGAGGCATTTAAAAAGTACATAAAAACCAAAACGCTCATACTCTATAGTACCACCAAATGAACTGAGGATAAAGTACTTAATTTGTGTGTCTCTTAAATAAAATTATTAGTCTATCATTTAAAGAAAATATTAATTCATACCATTATAGAAGATTCTACTTTATTACTAAAGAGATTAAGAGTGAGCCATGAAAGGCTTTTGTATTTTTCTAATAATTTATTTAATTGTCTTATCAGTCAGCAAGGCATTTAATAGTATCATAATTATGAAAAATGTGGAGATGGAATAAAATCATTCTGAATAGTTCCTTTAACAATGATCTGTATCCAGAGTGTTAATGAACAAATAAACATCGAAAGTCTCTGAACATTCTTATCTTGGTCCTGTATCATCCAATACTGTATAAATTTATTTCAGTAGGAACAAAGAGGAAAAGCTGGGAAATACTGTTAGTTCATAGCAAGAATAAAAATTTTGACAGGGGTCATTCTTAAAGCTCCAAATCAGATTTTTTAAGATCTACAGTTTGGTTCTAAGATAATTCAGTACTCAAAGCCAGTTATGAAAAAGAGCTGGTGTAACAGAGGTACCCAATATACATGTGTGGGAACACAAAGAAAGTCTGGTTATCAAGAAGCGAGGATGAAGAATCTCTAACATTTTACTGCAAAAGGAGCAAAAGCTATTTAAGACTACTTTAACAGATAAGTCATCAAAATCAAATATATCAAAAATTCACCAGCATTAATGAGATTAACAGCAGTTCTTCCATCTTTACTTTATCTGAAAGCAAGAGAAGTGATTAGGTCTCTGTGCTCTTTTTCAATTCAAACTGATCCCATGACAAGGACAACTCCTACAAAGAATTTCACTGTGCCACAGTGAAAAAAAAATACATGCCAACAGACAAGTCAGATATTTGACTCCCGTACCTTGAAAGTACATGTACCTGTAATTACGATAATGCAATAAGCCCATCTGCAATGAAGTTTTACTGTGTATATGTTTCTCACGTTGATGGGGAATAAAGTTAAAGGCAGATTTAAGGGAAGAACTAAATGGTTCAAAATTTGGTGGCTTACAGTAGCTACAAATGGTATTACGCTAAATCATAAAAGAAAATACCATGAACAAATGCTATTATTCAAGTGTATTGAAATACGCAACTATATAAATTATACCTCGGCCTTTTTATTGCTTCTACTGGTTTGGGGGCTTGAATGATGTGCTCCTGAAATTTAGGTTTCAATTCAGATAGTTCTTTCTTCTCAGAAGTCTTGACTTCAGGTTTGACTGCCTCAGGTGGCTTCTCACTGTTATGTCTACCTTTTGTACAGCCCTGTTAGTAAAAGGTATTCATTAAGAGTTATTTTATATGCCATGATAGAAATACTGTATTTTCATTTCTTTACTGACACATTTTATTTTACATTTTTCTCCAGTTTTATATTTTAAGAAACTAAAAAATAGGACTACAAATGCGCTATATTTTTAAGTGAATTCCTTAATTCTGATTAGGTTTTTCCCTTAAAAGCTTTTGAATTATACTTCACAAATATCTACTCATTCTATTAAACATATAGCATAAACTTGTATATAGAAAATGAATTCTGGAGAAACTCACAAAGAGAATTCTAAAAAATATTTACATACAAAAGTCTGTTACTCATAAAAGCCTCAATCTGAGCCCCAATTCTCCTACTTAACTAGCTATATGACCTTGAGCAAGATAGTTAATCCTTTTAAACCTCAATTTCCTTACCTGTAAAATAGAGGTAAATGGCGTTTAAAATATTTTTTGAGAGGATTAAATAAAACAGAATACTTGGCACATCTGGCAGGGCTAAACGTTTAAATGTTAGCTATTTTTATACCACATTCCATTGAGTTATATATACATTTCAACACCTAACCTCAAATCGTACAATCAATGGCAAGTCAGTTTATTAGCAGCTTTAGTTTTGTTTCTTAGTGGTACAAAAAATCATGCTATCTTAGATTTGGCAAAAATTTATTGTTCCTAATTGAAAATGCCTTCAACTATTGCCTACCAGTCCCTTCTTATTGATATTCTTTCAATACTAACATCAAGCATAAACCTTTGTCCTTAAGATTCTTAAAAAAAATAAAACAAAATACACCTAAAATGATAAATGGGTAATTAATATCTTACAATGTCAATCTCTAAAACAGACAGATAAATTCTTTATTTTAGAGACAGTGGAAAAAGAAAGATAAACTCCATTTTAAAAGTAGGGCGCTACCTGCAAGTTGACAAGGACCAGTCAAGGGATATCAGAAATCAGACTCCTCAAATCTGAAGCTTCTTATATGTACTTTTAGGGGCATAATCTAGAAAAAAAATTAGTACTTACTACAATGCTTAAGAAATCACTAAAATCAGTTGTTCTTCTCTTACAGCAAGACCAACCCTATGAAAAACAAAAGAAAAAAACTGAAAACTGTATTTGCATGAGAACCACAACCCTTTACTAAAACACTACTTGTATTACTATTTATTTCCTTGTGTCCTAAGTAACTTGCATATATATATTTTTCAGTTTTAGTGTTGTATATGATTCACCTGATCAAGTAAACTGATTTCTAAAAACTACTAACCAATGTTAAGGTGATTTGTGTTGTGACATACCATCAAGAGGAAGCACTTTAAACTGCTTCTGTTTAAGTGAAAGTGCTTTACTTTTAAAATCTCCTAAGAATAATAACTATAATAATTTAGTTTCTAAACAAAACTCATTATAGTTCAATAATAACCTCTCTATTTTCAGAATAACAGATTAATTAACACAGCAGCCTAAGCACTGTCAAATCTGTGAAGGTGATCTTTATAGTGAGAAGCATGAGTACAGAAATTGTACCACTGTTTATGATTTCTAAAAAAAATGCAAGTAGCTTACCAAAAATGGCTTTAAATTATCATCTCTAATTCCAATCAATATACAGTAGAGAATATTAAAACAAAAATTTAGCAGTCTAAAGACTTGGGAAGTCCCAATGTCAAGTTAAGGACCTACTTTGCACACATCCCTCTGGACTTCACTGTTTTTCAATATACTGCATAAGGAATTTGGTAGTGATTTTTTCACAATTTGCACTGTCAGGTTCTTTTTCTTTAAAGGAAACCTTAAATATCCAATAATTCAAATTTTCCTTTATTTTGAAATTTAATTATTTTATTCTGCATTGAGATATAGATGAATCAATTGCCACAACCTTAAATATAGGATTTAAATAGTACTGATAATATCATTACCAGAAAAGTTACTCTGTAAGAGAACATCTTAATCATATACACAGCATTATACCAGATACTAGGATACATACATCTAAACCATGATAGAGGCCAGCTGTTCCCAGATCCCAATCTCAATTCTATGTTAGTCCTCCATAAAATGAGAAAAGGAAGGATAAACATAAGCATGCGAGTATGAGGTTGCTTTCTGTCTTTTCTTGAGCAGGACTGTCCTTTTCTCTGACTATGCCCCTTCTAATATTAAAATGGTCTTTTCTTTGTTAATGCAATGTTTGACTTATTTGGTCAAATATAAAAGTAGTGGCCCTGTATTGATGTACACATTTTGTCTGAAATCTACTGGGCTGTGAAACTCAACAGTCTTGGAAAATCTAGGTCTTCAAGAAATGTTTATAGAATAGAGACAATAATAAACATTAGAATTGCAGAAGAGAAACAAAAATACTTCAAAGTGAAATCATTAAGATTTAGAGTAATAAACAGTGGCGTATGGACAAAAAAAAAACGAGTAATGGACAGAATGACTAGGAAGTAGTCAACAGCATCATCACTAGGAACAGTGAAGTTCTGAGAAGTAGACTATTTTTAGAGTAAGCGTTCACCTTAAAAACTGATTTGAGGTTGCCAGTGAGACACATGAATGGAAATATGTTGTAAGAGCCACTGAAATAGAGGCAACATTTGAGGACACAAATGAATCAACTGAATGAGAGAAAATAGGAAGCCAAACACCATGGTTAGGAGACAGGAGAAAAACAGCATAGAGGAAAAAAGAAAAAGAAAAAGGTAGACTAAGAAAAATAGTCGTAATAAATGGCAGTCTAGGAAAGATAAAATTCCCAAACAAGAAAAATAAATCTTCCCACAGAACTACAGTTTCTACCCCCATAAAGGTTTGTAAAGAGGCTAAAAAAAAAGATATTGGGAGGAATAAGGTCTCAACTTTCCCTGTTGAATGTTTATTCTGTTTTCCTGAGAACTAATCAGAATAACATAAACTTTTTATCTAATGTACATCTGTGGCTAGATTTGGTTGTATAACACTTAAGGACCAAAGGAGCCCAACTACTTTTCTGGAAGGATAATTAAGACATTCGAAGGGCATCAACAATAGTTAAACATATAAGACTGTTTACGTTCCTGAGAACAAAGGTGGTAGTACCTAAAACCATGGCTGCCCCACTGCCGCATTTTCTTTTTGAGACATACAAAGTTAACTCTCTAAATGTACCATATTATAATATCATGAATATAAAAAAGGTCAGGCCGTGCATGGTGGGTTCACACTTGCAAGCCCAGCACTTTGAGAGGCTGAAGTGAGAGGACTGCTTGAGCTCAGGAGTTTGAGACCACCCTGGGCAACACAGGAGATGTTGTCTCTTAAAAAAAATAAAAACAAAAAAAAATTAGCGGAGTGTAATGAAGTGTGCTTGTAGTTCCAGCTACTCAGAAGGCTGAGACAGGAGGATTGTTTAAGCCAAGGAATTTGAGGTTACAGTGAGATATGATTGGTCCACTGTACTCCACCCTGGACAACAGAGCAAGACCCTATCTCTAAAAAAATAAAATAACTAAAAAGAACACCATCAAAAATCTGGACATTCTATTATTTCTCTAATTCTACAGATCAAGGAAGTACAGTTAGAAAACTGTCAACACTTTTCAGTAAAAACACTTTAAACTTACATGTCTGCCTTGAAATTAGGATCATTAAGTGTTTGTAACAATCTTTCCTTAAATTCAGAGCTGTTTTTATTAGCCAGTCGTGAGAGACTGAGATTCAATACAACTACTTCCATTTCCCCTTGAAATAGAAGAAAGGGGTATAGAAAATGAGAATTGAAATGGAAATATGACTTATAACTGGAAAAGACTTTAAGATCACCATCTACTATCTTCTTTTTCTTTAGTGGAGTACCTGCTTAAAGCACTTCACAATGATCAGTAAGAAAGAAGAAAGTCACAAGCTGGGGTGAAAAAAGATAAGACTAATAAAGATTTAGTATTACATCTCTCATTTTACTATACAGATATGAAAAAACTGAAAATATATCTAGTTCCTACCTTTAATGCATCATGAAAGACTGGAACACCTGGATGGTACGTGCAAGCATCTGGTGAAAAATAGGGAAGGAAAAAAGTGTTATTCTTTATAATTCAGTAAAATGTATACATCATTATTTCAGGTGTTAACCTTTACTCCTTTTCCCAAATGCAGGTAATATTGTTCCTTAAAAATTTACGGATGCTTGAGTTTGATGCATAACAAAGTGCATCGTATTAAAGTAGTTAACAGTTAAAACTCTAATTCAAGAGTATAATAGCTATAGATAAAAATAATACAGAACAGTTTAAGTATAACAAATTATATATTCCTCTAATCTCTGTAGTAAAATTTCTTTAGTACCAAATACTTGAATTCTCAAGATTTTGACTGTCATCTTTCAATTCTTTTACAAAAATACTATAAAATTAAATGTTCTTAAGTGCACTGATACACAAAGTTTTCCTCAAGAGATTCCCTAAAAAGATATTTTGGAAGAACAGGATCAAAATCTTAAAAACTGTGGTAATATCTTATTGCTATTTTCACTTTTCTAGACAGTTGTCAATCCCTAGGTAGAAAGCTCACTAAAAAGAAGTTCTACAGTCCGTTTTCAGGATTGTCACTGGTTGTTATTCTGTACTTTCCTGCCACTACACCATCAATCTTTACTATTTAATCCTCATGAAAATGGGTTTATTACAATTTGCAATAGGGAGTATTATATTATAAAAAAAAAATCACATAATACACACACTTATTCCTCAGCTATATAGTATCCTGAGCTTAGAGAAAAGAGGTCAGTTCCTCTGCAATTTTCTTACAAGGCTACCTCACTCAACCTTTCGAGTTTGTTCAGCTTTCAGTTCTCTACAACCTGATTAGATTTGTCATGTTCCCTTAAAATGATTAATTCCCGGTACTCAGAGAAATCTCCCTATGCCATATTGATGGCCAGTATTGCTTCCTTAGTAATCATGTGTTGCACAGATACTATGCTAGCTAATATAGTAAGAAAGTATTAGGTATTCTCCTCATACAGTGAGTAAACTCATGGATCAGAAAGATTCTATTAATTAAGGCAAATAATGGCATTAAGGGCTGAAAAAGAAGTTGGAAGTAGAAATGTACATACAGAGGGAAAGGAAGTGGAGAGGGGAATGGAAGTAAAGGATACAGTATTTCTTAATAACAACTTGAATGTAGTCCGAGGCATAAAATGCACAATGTATAACAGTCAGAAGCACAAAATGTCAGAACACTAGTCAACTAGGACAGAACGGCAGTAGTAATGAATCAGATCTTAACCAAACAACTAGTATGAACAACACTACTTCCAAAAGCAATTAACCATTCTTTATTAGCTTTTATCATGTTTACCAGTTTTGCTTAAATTATTATTTTTACGAATAAGAAAGCTACAACACAGTCAAATATCAAAGGCTTTTAACATTCATTGAGTTTGACCTTGGCTAAAATCTCCCTCTTCCACTAGCAGTTGCTTCAGTTTTCCTCCTATGTGTAAATTAAATAACTGCTTGTGAAGTTGTGATTTTTTTTCTAGAATAAGTGTTTAACATATGCAAGTTACCCACCGTGTCTACTTTAAACACTCACTTAACTTGCTAAAATGACAGAACAAGGTAAAATGTCCTATCAGCTTAGAAGGGAGTATAATTTCTGTCTATAGGAAAAAAATCAACAGACTAAGTCAATAAACATGGTAATTATGTCACAGCACCAATTTATAAAGTATTTAGTGTAGATTAACAGATTTTAAGGATAGTGGATCCAGCATCTGACTACATGCATGATGGAACTTGCTTGCATTTTCAACTTTCACCCCATTAATTTACTTTAGTCAAACTACAAGCTCAAACCTCTTCCACTCTATACAACTTTTCCTAACCAAGCCCACAGTTTGCTATTAGTTTTTGTCTTCTATCTCCATTTTCTTCACTTTCCAATCATTCACTCAACCAACTTACTCCAGTATTTATACTAAGTCTCTAAAACAACCCTCACTTTGCTATGTGAATAAACTTCATCAATCTTAATGGAGTTTCCCTGCTGTATGCAGCACTGCGGACCACCCAATCCTTAAGACTGTCTGTTCTTTCGGATGTCCCGGCCTTCCCTTCTCTTTCCCGGGCACCGCGCCACTTCACACACGGACATACCGACTTCCCACAAGTGGCTGTCTCTCCCTTGAACTTCCGACAGTACTAACTACCCCCAAGTAAACACACCGTCCCATACTACACAGCATCAGCCTCTCCTCTGCATTTGATATTGAAGTAGAAAATACCTACGGACACCAAGGCTACCAACACCACACGGTTTTAAAATCCCTCATTTCTCAAATCTGCTATCTACTGAAACCTCACAGCTTTCTCCTAGAGTAACATCAAAATGTCAATAACACTAACTTGAATATTGTACAGACTGGATTTTTCTCTTCCTTAAAACCCTGTAAATCAACAGTCTTATTTTAAATCACATCACCAATTTATCTGTGTGCCAAGGGAAGTATTTCAAACATTTCAGAGATGGAAAAGCTTTTAAAAGGCGCTGGTTCCAATCTCCCCCACGGCACCGGACACGTCACCATCACAGCGAACTTGGCTTCTCTGTGAAACGGCTCGAAGGCGGCACACCCTCCGCGCTGCCGTGAAGATCGAATGAGACGACAAAGTCTGGCACACAGGACACACTGGCTGGCACTGTCAACTTACTGCCAGTGTCTGGCACACAGAAAACATACAATGAATGCTAGCTGAATTTGAGAAAGTGTTGTCACTTCCCACAGAATTGAAGGAATCAACTCACTTCTTCATCTCATTCACCAATCAAAATGCAAACTCACTGGTCACTTCCCGCCGCTCACCCGGCGTAGCCACTTCAACTTCACATCCTTTACTCAAGTGCTGCAAAGAACATTCGCTCATCTTACGCTGCAGACAGCAGGCACAAAAATGCGGAGGCCATTTCGAAAATAAGCAACAAATACTGTTACCAAGCAAAGGACAAGGAAATGCACCCCCGGGGCGAACATACCAAAACTGAGCACAAAGAGCAATTTCCCTGACTAAGGACATTCTAAAAAGTGAGCAGTTTTCACCAGTGGGTCGACTGAACGAGCGACAAGCTTCCACACTGAAACGAGGCCGAACTTAAGCGCCGGGACAGCCGGGGCCCGCCCGCCCCTCGCCCGCAATCACGGCCGGCACCGCCCGGGGCGCGCTCGGCAGCACCTTCGCTTCTGCGCCCAGAGGCCGGGCCGGGCCGAGCCCTGTGCTCCCGAGCGAGCCGGAGCGCGGGCGGCGCGGACACGCGGTCCCGGGGAGGCCCCTCCCGGCGCACAGCGGGGGCCGAGGGCGGCCCCAGAGGGGCCTCTGACCGCCGCGTCGCGGAGCCCCCGTTCTCTCACCGTCGCGGTTGGCCTCGGGGTCGAAGCGCTGACCGCAGCCGCGGTTGTAGCACAGCAAGGCCATTGCCTTCTGCCGCCGTCACGGACGGGGACGCCAGACAGCGGGAAACGCAAAGCGACGCGTTCGCCACCCCCGCGTCCAGCACGGTCCGACGGCTGAAGCGGCTGCGCGCTTCCGGAAATGGCTTGCTGCGTCTCAAGAACCTTCGCGAATTTTCCGGTCGCGCAGGCGCAGAGGAGACGGGAAGAGGCGCAGGGAGCGGCGGGAGGCCGGGCCCTCGCGCAGCCGCGGTGGGTCGGACTCCTGGGAGTGGCGGCCGGAGGTGGAGCCTGGACTCTCGCGAAGGAGAAGATCACAGAGCAGCAAATGCAGGGGACGGACTTGCCGTCTCCGGACTTCGTCACTCTGCCTGGCTGTGGGTGTCTCCTCGGGAAAGGCGGCCGCCCGGCTCCGCTGTCCCCCGCGGCCGGCGTCCTTCGTACTTGGTTAGAGGCTGTGATTGCACGGCTTGGTCGGTCTCTGTTCCCCGCTAGCTGCTTGAGAAGTGCGGAATCGTACAGTAACTCCAAGTGCTGTGCATACAGTATGGGGCTTACTAAGTGAGGAAAGGAAGGTGGAGGAATCTCCTGTGCGTGTGTTTGTCTCCAGTGTCCTGATCTCTGGAGCATGGAAGAAATGTAGGCATGTTGAGCGGTTTGAGTAAACAAACAATTGCAGTCAAATTGCTTTCCAAATGTAAAGCACATAAAAATCAGAGTGGCAAAGAAAATTGTGGATCACAGTGCTGCAAACGGTCACAATTGCTGAAAGACTTTGGTGTACTCTATAATATTTCCTACTAGCTTCCACTTAACCAATTTGTCAATGGTCAATTGTCCAATCCTGGAACATCTAGTAAAATCTCAAGTGCGTTATAAAAAGTACAGTAATACACTTACAGGTGCATGCAAACAGTACTAGCTTTAACTTTCGTGTTTCCCAAACTTGGGGCATTTGTAATAAAAGCAAACGCCTTTTTTTTTTTTTTTTTTGAGACAGAGTCTCACTGCGTTGCCCGGGCTAGAGTGCCCTGGCGTCCTAGCTCACAGCAACCTCAAACTCCTGGGCTCAAGCAATCCTTCTGTCTCACCCTCCCGAGTAGCTGGGACTACAAAGCAAACGCTTTTTGATAACATATTGAACGATCTTAAAATGTTAAAATCGGTAGTTTGTAAGTGAAAGTAAAAAGCTATACAATGTTTCTAGTGATCACAAGTTTGTTAATGAAAGATCTGCTTACAATCCTTCTACCCCTAAGAACAGACTTTTCCATTTTCCATACTCCCTTTCTCTCCTTCTACCTGGAAGTATTACATTTTTATATGGTAATCCCAACATAGATACATACATTGTTGCATTCCCTTTCATTTAACCTAAGGTGAATATTTTTGTTTTGTTTCATAATCATTGTTAAGAATTATGCGGTATTCTGTTGGATAAATACAATGTAATTTAACCTTTCTTTAATCTCCCCAACTTTCTCTATTATATATAAGCTTCAATGATCAACTTATAATATATCATTTCAACTTATAGCATATCATTTTAAATTCTTCCTTTGGGATCATTTTTGGAAAGTATCAGTACTGGGATAAAGGTCAGAAATCATTTTAAATAATTTAAAATTTTTAAAGGTCTGTGTTGCCAATTGCTTTCCAAAAGGTGTTACCAACTGGCAATTTCACCATCCATGAAAGTGAATAAGAGATCGTAGAATATAATCATACACAAGTAGAAACTTTTTAGAGCTCTAAAATGTTGTAGTTGTGGCCAAATCTATTGTTTTATGTATCCTAGCATCACTGCACCATTTTCAGAATTGTTAGTAAGCTAAATCTTTTAAATAGTTTAATGTTTATTGCCAGTTTTTGTCATCTATAGATAGCATTTTAGAATCAGAAAATAATTATTTATGGTAGATAATATGGAAAATGCAGAAATACATTAAGAATACAATCAACAATAATTCCACCACCCAGCAATAATAAGTACTGAGTGGCTAAAATAACTCTTTGGTAAATTTATTTTCAGTGTTCTCTACCACCCTAAGCATTTACAGCTATAGATGTTTAAAAAAAAAGAAAGAAAAAGAAAGAAAGAACGTGGTTATATATGGAAAGTTTATGTTCCTCCTTTGGGTATTTTGATTAACTATAAAATTAAATCATTCTTATAATTAAGAAAAACAATGGTACAGAAACAGTAGTTAGTATGGGTGTTAGTACTGCATTAAGTGCAGTGACGCTTTACCTGCCATCATTGTGTTTGAATTTTATAAGAAAGACAGATGTGAATCAAATACTCCCCAAGGTGAATTCAGTCTCTGATAATTGCCATAAATGTCATAAATGGAAATTACATTATGCTAAATTAGTGGGGACAGGGGAATTTGCTTGATCTGGGATTAGGGTGTAGGCATAGGTAATAATCTAGACAAAGGTTCTGAGATGCGGAAACTAGAAAGTCATTGAGGTAAACCAGGGCCCAGAAAAGAAGGAATGCCAGATGAAGCTGGAGCGGTAGTCAGAAGCCATAGCACATAGGCAGCCTGAGAGATAGTTGTAAAGATGATAAAAAGGCTTTTATCCTTAGGGCAATGAGGAATAATTGAAAGGATTTTACCATGAATATGATTTTAATTCTACTAGTTATTACCTGTAACATTTTCAAAAGCATTCTTTTCTGCGTATTTATGTGTTATTAAACCTCCTTGGAGGCAGTAAGAGACAGGAAGGAAAATGGCAGCGCTAAACTGCACCAAGTACTAAAGGCAGTCCAGAGTAACTTACAAAAACTACAAAGAGGAGGCAAGACTTCCGGAATGGCAGAGCAGAGACCTCCAAAAAACAATGAGCTCATCCTTAAAAAAACAGTAAGCACAGTGGCAAAAATTGACAAATAAACTTCCATAAATCTGGAAATTAACTGAAGCCTTACAGTAATCCAAAGAGCACTTACTCAACCAAAGAGCTAAATGTCAGTAAAAACAACTAGCTGTTTTACATTTTAACTTCTTTATTTCCATTCTCTTCTTCATATCTAAATCATACCTTTGAAACCAAGCAGCCTCCCAACAATGTAAAGCAGAATTCTAGAAGCCACTAGAAGGGGCAGAATTGCTTTTAGTGCCCCCTCTTCCCAATCTCAATACTCAGACAACTGGCACTATCGATCTATCCCACAGCTTTTTGGAAAAGCTCCATTTTCATGGGTTATGATTATTTTTACCTACTCAAAGGTTGTTGATTAGGAAAAATCCTATCTCCAGGACATTTGCTGAAAACAATCAGTAGTGGTTATTTAACATGGAAGTTGTATGAGGAGGCTATACCAGTTGAGGCAAATAAAAGTCCGGCCAATAAAAATGTAAACAGAATATTTGATGAGTGAGATTACGCAAGAATCTTTGAAAAACTCTGACATTCCCGAGGAACTCTAAGAAAGCTACATGCGTGGGCAGGCCTGTGTATATGTGAAGGAATGATCTGAGAAGGCCCTAATCTCTCACTTCTAGCTAATCTTTAGGCCCTGTGCAAGCAGGAAGGGAAGACTAATGCAGAACTGTAAACTCAGAATATTGAGAACATGTCATAATACACACATAGAGCCTCAACAAAGAATACAAGGCTTATTTGTTCAGAGTATGTAAGGAAATCTTTGTCTAATTATGAGCTAACTGCAAAGCTAGCTGAGTGGAATACTCAGTGACCACACAAAACAGGGAAGTCCAGGAAAGAAATGAAATAGCAACATCATAGTAAATGGCAACCAAAAGAAAGCCTGGAAGGGGAAATTCTGATTTCTAGAGTTGCCATATTACACTATATAAAATATCCAGGTTTCAACTTAAAAATTATGAGACATGTAAATAATCAGGAAAAATGGCTCATATACAGAAAGCAGAAAAAACATACAATATAAACTGTCCCTAAGGATGACATTGGACTTACTAGGCAAAGATTTTAACTATTATAATTATGTTGAAAGAAATAAAGGAAATCACGTGTAAAGAACTAAAAGAAAATATGAGACTGATGTCTCGGCAAATGCTATCAATAGATAAAAATTATTTTAAAAAGTAAGAATTCTGGAATTGAAAAGTACAATAATACCTTAAAAATTAACTACAGGAGTTCAACAGCAGATTAGTCCTGGTGGAAAAGGAATCAATGAATTTGAATATGGATCAGTAAGATCATTCAATCTAAGAAACATTTAAAAAATGAGGAAAAATAAAGTCTCAGAGACCTGTGGTACATTATCATGCTTACCAGAATACACATAATAGGAGTCACGGAAGAAGAGGAGAAAGGAAAAAGAGAATGAATATTTGAAGATATTAATAACTGAAAACTTCTCAAATTCAATGAAAATTTTATACATCTGAAAAATTCAATGAATTTCAAATAGACCAAACTCAAAGAGATTAATACACACAAATCATAGTAACTGGACAAAAGCCAGAAACAATGAGAGAATCTTGAAAGCAGAAAGAGAGAAATGACTGACAAAGGATTTTCTATAAGGTTAACACATGATTTCTCATCTGAAACCATGGAAACCAAAAGGTAATAGGATGACACTCTCAAAGTAATGAAAGAAAAAGATTTTTAGCCAAAGACTCTGTATTCTTCAAACTTATCTTCAAAAACTAAGGAAAATATTCACGTATTTCAAGTATTAGTACGTGGACATCTTGTTCAGGGAAGGAGACATTGTTCAGACTACCACAATATCATTATCATAGGATTCTTCAATGCAGCTGAAAATAGTACCCCTTCAGTTTGGTCTTTTCCAGATCTTTTCTTGACTTAAACTACTTATGGGTCATAGGAATATACATATTTAAAGCCTCCTCCTGTATCTTATTTATTTATTTCCAAAGGAAATAATATCTTCTAAACTCCCCAATTTTAAGATGAGGAAGTTAGGAAGTTTGTGTCCACTATATAATGAAATGGTTAAGACTATCATGAACTTCAGAGATGAAAACAGATTATAGTCTCTAACTTAATAAGGATGGGGTCCTAGACAAGTTACTTAAACTTGCTAAGTCTCCTTCATAACATTAATTTTAACATTGCCTACTTCTTTAATTTCACAGATCCACAGATGAAGAAAAAAAATGTCCCCAGGTAAATCATATCCATAATGTTACCCATACCTAATTTAGATTATTTAGATGATGAGATTTGGGACTTTTGAACTCATGAGATTTAGATGAGATTTTGAATTTTGAATTTATGCTATAATGAGTTCAGAACTTTGAGAATCTTGAGATGAAGTAAACATATGGGTGACATGAATCTTTGGCAGCCAGAGGATATACTGTGATGGGCATAATAATGGTCCCCTAAAGATTTCCACATCTTAATTCCTAAACCCTGCAGTGGAAGAGAGATGCAGAAGAAGAGGTTAGAGTGGTGTGATGTGAGAAGGACTGAACTGACTGTTCCTAATATGAATATGGAGGGAGGGATCTACGACCCAACGATGATGGGCAACATTTACAAACTAGAAAGGAAAGGAAACAAATTTTCTTCTGGAGTCTCCAAAAAAGAACAAAGCCCTTCTAATACATTGATTTTAAGCCCAGTGAGATTCATATTGGACTTCTGACATACAGAGTTATAAAATAATAAATTTGTATATTTTGAAGTCACTATGATTGAAGTAATTTGTTACAGCAGCAAGAGAAAAGTAATACCCCTACTTAATATGGTTGTCATGAAGATTAAATTAAATGTATATGATGTTTTCAGCCCAGTGACAGGTTAATTAATAGAAATTAATATTTTTCTTCTGATACCACTTTTTATTTCTCAAATTTTAATAATGAGAAGAATTGAAGTCACATTATTAATATTAAACTTTTATTTTTCATGTTATATATTTCTTCCAGGTATAATTTTTGAAATTTATGTTCAATTTTGTGACCATATTTGCAAAATTTTTACTAAATCTTGTGTTTAATTTGCTTTGATAATCACTGCCAATATACCCTCATTTACCCATTTCAGTTTCTTAATTTTATTTAGGGTAATGGATGTTCTAAATTCTTATGTTTCTGAGATGTCTTTATGGAATGACAACTTGTCAGGGCATTAAATTTTCAGGTCATATCCCCTTTCTGTCAAATTTTTCTCATAGCTATAACTCCGCTATTTTCTGGTATTTGGCATTGCAAAAGAAAAGTTGGAGACAAGAGTAATTTTTGTTTCTCTATAGGTTATCTATGTTTCCTCTTTGGATACTTATATTATAGTTATTCTAAACCATTATATTGAAGATGTTGCTAGTTTCTGTATCTAACACTTCTTCAGACTAGGTACCCTGATTAACTGTCTCATGGAAAACAATTAAAATATTGGATACAATTCTTAAAAACTTTTCATAAACTCATCAGTGCAAAAACATCAGAAATACTCAGTGGACAAGGCCAAATACGATGTCTCACGTATGTAACCCCAGCACTTTGGGAAGCTGAGGCAGGATGAACACTTGATCCCAGGAATTTGAGACTAGCCTGGGCAACACAGTGAGAACCCGTATTTACAAAAAAAAAAAAAAAAAATAGCTGGGTATAGTGACACACACAATTAGTCCTAGCTACTCAGGAGGCTGAGGCAGGAGGATTGCTTGAGTCTGGGAGTTGAAGGGGTTACAGTGAGCTGTGATCATGCCACTGTACTCTAGTTTGGGTGACAGAGTCCTGTCTCAAAAAAGGAAATAGAGGACAAAAACTATGTGAAAGTACAAATTTCTAGCTCCAAAGCATGGGCATTGAGGATGGCTGTCACCTTGAGATGATTTTGTGTTTCAGTTTTCACAGTGAACAGGAGAAAAGAGAAATTCCAGGGTCTGCCCAAGGTGGAACTCTTGAGATTATTTATTTTCTCTTCCCTTGTTAAGCCAGGAAAGCAAAGGGCTATACTCTTGCTATAAGAATGGAATAAAAATAAACCTGCAATACTCTTCTTGCCTCTTTCATCGTGGTCCCCCACAGAATACTGTCAGGAACATTGTTTGCTTCAAGTCTTGGGTGTAAGTAGAGAAGGAAAAAAGCCAACCTTTCCTGAGGTTTGTAGTTCAGATTCTAGATTCACACTAACTAGCCATTGTAAAGATTAGAAGAAAACAAAAAGCCTAAAGTAGAATTTAATGTAAAGTACTCTTATTTTTATTGCCTGATAAAAACATTCTCCCTCTGAATGCATCTACTTAAACCTAGGCCTCAAAGTATACCAACAGATAAAGTTGGAAGAAATGTGAGCTTACAGTGAAAAGAAACAAGGAATAAAGCACCATGAGTGAAAGCCAACAAAGCAACAGTGGAATTAAATCTGTAAAGGATTGAAAATTTTCAAATATAATAGATTTAAAGAAATAAAAACAACTGACAACATAAGAACAACGAAGTTTGAAAATGAATAAGCAATTTAAAAAAAAATCAGAGATAACTGCAAGAAATAAAAATATAGCTACAATTTTGTGATTGGGCTTAATGGTCCACTTTAAAGGGGAGACTTGTGAACTGGAAAATAGAGATGTAAAAAATACCTAGAAAACAAAACAGAGGGAAAAAGAAATTGAAAATACGTAAGTAAGGTAAAGAGAGGAGGAGATTGAGAAAGTCAAACACTTGTCTAATCAGAGAAGTGGGGGAGAATGGGACAGAGGTAATATGTGATGAGATAATTGTTGGGAACTTTCCAAAAGTGATATGAATCCGAAGCAGGATGATTTTTTTTTTAAATTCTAAGTACCAAAAATAGAAAAGATACCTTAAAAGAAGACATAGAAAAAAGACAGAATACCCAACAGCTGACATTGGGAGCCTTAAAATAGTGCATTATACTATCAATAGCTGAGAAAAAATTTCTTTACCCTCTCATTAAACTTTATGTATTCAATAATTTAATATCAAAACAAATGAACCAAAAATATGTATAAATATATGATACTGAAAGAAACTCAATAATAACGGGTTACATTAGAATACCATTCAGCCTTTGACAGATTAAATAAAATGCTCCTCCTCTCCAAAAAGAAAAGATAAGGTCAGAGACAATTTCATTTTGTAGTAGGAGATAGTAGGTAGTAGTAAGCCATTTCTTCTATTTCAGAAACTTATAGATAGCATAAATTATAAGATTATGTTTTTTAAAGGTATGTACAAATGTAGACGCAAAGAGGCCTATATCAACTAAAATTTCAAAGACATAAAAGCTCTTTCTAGTTGAGCTGATAATCTTTCTTTTATGGAGGTACTGAATGAAGATTGGACTTGCTATAGGTAGAGATTCTACTCGGTTTAAATAAATATTAATAAAATAAACAAACAGCACTTTTTAAAAGCTGCTGCATGGGCTGTTATGACATTGGGTGTCCCGACCCGCGGGACATACAGCGTGGGGTGGCGAGGGGAGGACTACCTGCCGGTGAAGAGAAGAAAATAGAGAGAGAGAGAGAGAAAGACGGGACAAGAAACACACAAAATGGAGGCAAGACAAAGTTCTGATCAAGCCTCAGCGTTTATTGTCGGGTGCTTGCTTATATGCCCTGGGAAGGGGGAAGGGTAAGTTTAGGGGCCGTGGCATT
>CAUYSK010113134.1:0-11456 GCA_963575035.1 Avahi laniger | reverse complement strand
AAACTCTGTTAAATTTAATATATCTAAAGTTTTTCTATTAATAAGGGGCAGGGCAGATATGAAACACAGCCCTCCATTGTAACTACATGGCTATAATATATTACTATTACTTTCAAAACATCTGACCATCTTGGAAGACAAACCCTTCCTGGGGCAAATGATAGATAGTTAGGATAATGTTCTTATTTTCTTAAAGTTTTTTTTTTTAATTTTTATTTACTACATCCTTTCCCAGAAATGTGGTAAAGATTTTTATTTACTATAATTAATGGAAAAACAATTTATGTATATATTAATAATAACAAGGTGAACATTGTCCTACAATGAATGAAGAAATGCAGTGAGTTTGAATTATGACTTGGAGTATTCAGGACATAATTTTAATCATAACCTAGGCTTCTAGACACTTGCATAATAGGACCAGAATGTATGTTTAACATAGTAGGAAGTGTTTGCTATGAAGCCACTTATAGAGTTTTCTAAACAAGTAATGGCCACCATCACTAGCACTGTTCACATTCCATTTTAACTTTATAATGTAGGCCAGAGTAATGGAATTGATGCACATGTTCTTTTTGCTTGCATCATTTCTTTCACTGATCCAAATACATATAACTGAGATTTCTTATCATTTTGTCTAATCTTTACATGCTAACTAGTCTATGAACTGAAAATGATATGAATAACTAATCAACCTAAAATGATCTAAGTAAGCCCATTTGTTCCATTCCTATTTGGCTTTCTTGCTGGTTGAGCTTTTGTGACCTTGTGAAAAATGAACGTTTGATCTAAAAATGTGTTTTATTTCTAGGTAATGGACTATGTCAACTTCCATTTCTTTATGAACTTCACAGACAACAGTCCAGCATAGCAAGACATTTCTTATATTCTTATTTGCTTGTTTTTTCCCCATCATACACTTTAACACAACTGACATCCCTATCTTTACTTATATCTCTTGACTTTAAAATTGGGTTTTCAATTTCTATGGGTTTTCTTTTATGTAGCATAGATATTTGTCATAGAACAGTACATTTAGTTTTCCATTCATGTAGCTATAGAGGAAGAAAGTGCACCTATTTCTTGAGGACTTCCTGGCTAAGTGAATTTGGCTCTGTCTTCCCATCTCTTAGCTCCTCCATTAGTGTCAGACAATACTTTAGTGGAATTTACTTATACTCTGTGTAATAGAGGCACCCATACTCTCACTTTAATGCTGGGAGTTTTAAAACTGGATTTCCAGGATTGTAATTGTAAGTTTTCCCAGAAAAATCAGATTCAAACTCATATTTTTATTGTCATACTGATTTAGTTGTATAGTTTAAAAGATATATACATACTATTTTTATTATTATTATTACTAATTAATCTGGCCCAAACTATGATTTTTTTATCACTGAGAGAACCATCTGGTCAGAAGTACCCCCACTGAGGTGATTCTAAATGATTATTACCTGTGTCAAAATCCTTAGTTTTTAATTGGAAGTTACACTCAATAAAGCTTTTCTTCTTTAAATGTCAAAATAAAAGTATGTTCTCTGAAGGCCACAGAGCTACAATAACATGGAGAAGTGAATTTAGTTTAATAGGAAGATAAAATGGAATTATTTTATTTTCCACTGTCATTCGCTTTGCAAAAATAATTGATTTTTAAAATTTTAATCTATCAGTATTTCTGTGTGAAAGATATTCCTCATACTATTTATTTTTAAAGGTAAATATCTGCTCAGCTAGATGATACTTAAATTGAAATGTTTAAAACATTTATTTCCTCTATTTAAATCTGGTCAGGGAATCTCAAAGATGAAATAATCAAATGCATCTTATGTTACAAATGGGGAAACTGAGCCCCATTAACTAGCCTTAATCCTGAGCATAGCGGTGACAGCACTAGACCAGAAACTGGGCTCCTGACTTCTGATCCAGCATTCTTTAACATGTCATTTTGCTTCTGAAATCTCCTATGGAGTGGGTGTATGTTGATTTAGACATGTACTTTAAGCGACAATTTGAATTTGTAAAACATGTACATTTCATTTATGAGTGAAGAGTCATGGTCAACTTCTAAGTCGAAACTTCTATCATGGAATTACAGCAGAAAAAAATACTATTTGTACAGATAAGGAGGTGAGGCACAAAGAAAATATATTATCTATCTTCCCCAAATCCATATACTAGCAAATACCTAATGCCAAAAAATATATGAATTTTATGTTAATTACAATTTAGTATTCACATATTGAATTGAACTAGATTCCTGTGTCCATGTTGTTGTAGCCCTGTGGCCTCCAGAGACCATACCTTTTCCAATTTCTTGTCTAGTGTGTGACCTATTCCACATGCTACATAAATCTACTACTACTTGCTTCTCATTTTGTCTACAATATGTATCCACTTATCTGTGGTATGGTATCTGTGGCCTAAGGATTTGTCTCAAAAGATAAGGAGAACTAACATTTTCCTTTACTCAAAGATGTTTCCTAGTATATTAAATGTTTAATATAGAATATTTCATTTATTCCTCACTACAACCTGTGAGATAGGTGTCATTCCCTTTTAAAGACATAAATAAACCCCATGGTTATATGAATGATATAATATATAATAAAATTTGGAAAGTATTTTAATGTTTAATAAAACTAGTCAACTGTGGCAAACTCTCTTGTAGTGAAGCCATTAAAATAATGACTATAAAAAATAGAATGACAAGAAAAAATATATGGGCATATTATAATGAAAAGAACATACATAAGTATGTGCAAACTCTCATTTCAAATGTGCCTAGGAAAAAAGGAAAGGGACCCATTAAAAAAATCTAGTAAATAATGCAACATAACTATAACAAATAAACCTAACAGGAGATTGTGAGAGTGAGAAATAGGACATATTTTTCTTTCTTATATTTTCTGATTGATTTTTGTAATGTAGATATATCATATTTAAGAGACAAAAGTTCTGTTCTGTGAAAAACTAAAATGCACTAAAATTTAGGTAATACTAAATAGAAAACTATCTAAAAATAATTGTATTGATTTTAAGTGTGTTATTAAAAATGAAAGTTAATATGGTTTTATTGTTTTGTAATTCTTCACAATATAGTTTCCATATTATATTAAAATGGTCTCAAATTCTAGCTGATATCCCGTTGTATAACTTTTTCTTAGTAATATTCCAACAGTAATAATCAGAATGACTTCATTTGTAAAATATTAACCTAGAACCAAGATCAAACTTGCCATCTGAAAGTTTTTTAAGTGTTTAGCTCATCTATCTCTTTTTATTTTGATAAGGGTAAAAAAGTATTTTTGCTTTTACATGCAGCTGCATGTTAGCTGAGTTTTAAAAACAATTTCAACCAAAGCCAGACTTCTCTGTAATTACCAGGATAGAAAAATAGAAATAATAAAAGATTTTGTCTGGTTTATCTTTTTTCCTATTGGGACAAAAATAATCTGGCCACAAATCTTAGTTTTACATAGTATGCATAAATGTTTTGTCCATTACCCATCCCTTCGAAACAAAGAATGTTTAAAGATAGATGTGGAATAAGTAGTCTGACTACCAAAACAAGTGTATATTAAAGAAGGAAATCCCATAAAGAAAGGATCCACAATGAAGGAAGACTCAAAATTTCATATAATATTCTCTCACATTTTTGGCTGACCCATGAATAGCAAACACATAGGGAGGACTTGAAGAATTCTAGAGACAACAGTTGGATTGGAATTTGAAGTATGAACCCTTCCATGTTAAAAAAGCATTAGCAAATGCCTTAGGTTTGTCACAGACCTGCTCTAATAAAACACAAAAACAAGACTCTATGAATTCAATATGATTGGCAAATAATTTAATGGTCTGATAGAATAAAAAGCAACCTTCTTCAGGGGAAAATAACAAAACCAATAATCTCTACAATAAACCAGAATTTCCAGGAAAAAAATTAATAAGTAATCAATTAAGTAAAAAAACATGATCAATTCTCTCTCTCTCTGAGAAAGTAGTCAATAGAAACAGAAACAATATGACTAAGACTTAGAATTAGAAATAGCAGACAAGAAATTTAAAGTAGCTATTAAAAATAGGCTCTGGTCTCTGAGACTGTGGAAGGGAAAAAAGTAGGCTCAAGGTAGTAAACAAAAAATAATAATGAATAGAAAATAGGAAATCTTATAAAAATAAAAACTATAAAAAAGTACTAAATGAAACATACAGAATGGAAAATTACACTATATTATATGAAATTTTTCCTTCATGGGCATAAAAGCAGCTTGGAGAGGAAAGAGAACTGGTCAATGATATTAAAAAGATATTAATGAAAACCATTTACTCTGAAGAAGTGGGAAATGAAAGATTGAACAATTAAGGTTAGATTCTCAATGACCTGTGGAGTAATATATAGCAGTCTAGAATATATGAAGTACAATCCTAAAAGGAAAGGAAGGAAAAAAGGGAGTAAAACTATCTTAAAAGAAATGACCAAAGATTTACAAGTTTTGTGACAATACAATTTGCAAATTCATAAACCTAACTCTACATTGGATCAATACAAAGAAAACCACACCTGTGCATATTACTATCACACTGCTGGAAACCACAGATAAACACCATATCTTGAAAACAGTCAAACCTAAGAAGACAAGTTACATACAAGAGAATAAATATGTGAATAAGAGCTGCCTTCTTACCAGAAACAATGAAGGCCAGAAGTCAAGAGTTATAAGTCCTATAAAATATACGTTGACCCAGAATTACTTTTCCATCAAAAACATAATTCAAACTTAAGTAGAAATAGTCATTTTCATATAAGTGTGTTTCTCCTGAGGAACTAGAGCTGATGACAGGACCCCAAAACAACATTGCAGCTGCTCACTCCAGTAAGCACCACCCACTGAGAGGGAGGTCAATTTGCATGCACTTTAAAATATTTACTGGTTCAATCATACAGAGTGTGTTTGAATCTCACACACAAGCATCTCCTACTGGCTCAGAGATTAAACTGGGCATGTCATTATCTAAACAAAAGAAGTTCCAAAGGTAAGAAGCAATAGCTGCTCCAGAAGAGAAGGAATCAGCAAAAGAACTCTGGAAGTATGAAGAATCAAAGTGAATAGACACCACCAAAAAGGAACACCAGCTCTCTAACAATGGATACCAATCAAAATCAGAATATTGAAATGACGGACGAGGACATTCGAACATAGATTATAAGGAAGCTGAACAAAAGGCAAGATAAAATGGAAATCCAACACAAAGAAACCACAAAAACAATGCAGGAAATGAATGAAAAATTCACTAAAGATACTGAAATATTAAAGAAACATCAAACACACTTCTGAAAATAAAAAATTCATTCAAGGAATTACAAAACACAGTGGAAAGCCTTAGGAATAGGTTCTATCAGGCAGAAAAAAGAATCTCAGAGCTTGAAGACAATGCCTTTCAATTAAACAAACTAGTCACAGAGATGGAGCAGAGAACTAAGAGAAATGAATAAAGCCTACAAGGAATATGATATTATGTGAAGAAACATAAAATAAGAATCATAGACATCCCTGATGGAGAAGAAGAAAAGCTACAAGGGTTGGATAATCTATATTAGGGAATAATTGATGAAAATTTCCTTGGCCTTGCTAGAAATCTAGATTTCCAGGTACGAGAAGTTCAAAGGATTCCTGGGAGATTTATCACAAAGAGATAAATACCATGACACATAGTCATCAGACTGGTTGATATAAACACGAAAGAGGCAATCCTTCAATCTATAAGACAAAGCAGCAGGTAGTTTACAAAGGAAAACCCATCAGACTAACGGCAGACTTCTCAACTGAGACCTTACAAGCCAGAAGGAATTGGGGCCCAATTTTAGTCTTCTCAGATAAAATAATGCCCAGCCTAGAATTTTGTATCCTGCAAAGCTAAGTATAATATATGAGGAGGAAATAAAGACTTTCTCAGACAAGCAAACACTGATTAGGGAATTTTTCAAGACAAGATCTGCCCTGCAAATGTATCCGAAATGGCATTATACACAGATAAGCACAGTAGACATTCACCAGAGTAAAATCACCAAAAAACTAAAGGTCAAAGGCCAGATACCACAATGGCTCAAGAGATGAAAAAAGCAACAAAGTTCTATTCAACAGGATGAACATAAATCTACCCCACTTATCAATTATTTCGATAAATGTGAATGGCTTGAAATGCCCACTGAAGAGACATACGCTGGCCAAAGAGGTAAATATATACCAGCCAAGTATCCTCTGTCTTCAGGAAATAAATCTAACTCACAAGGGCTCATCCAGATTCAAGGTGAAGAGATGGAAAAGAATATTCCACACAAATGAAAACAAAAAGAAAAGAAAGCTGGTGTAGCAATTCTCATATCAGATAACATACTTTTCAAATCAAAAAAGTAAGGAAAGAAAAAGATGGTCATTATATAATGGTAAAGGGAACAATTAAACAAGAAGATATAATAATTCTAAATATTTATGCATCTAACACAGGTACGCCCATATTCATACAGCAAATCCTTCTTGATCTGAACAAATTGATAAACAGCAACAACGTAAAACCAGGGACTTCAACACCCCTCTGACAGAACAAGGCAGATCCTCCAAACAGAAAATAATCATAGAAACAATGGACTTAAACAGAACTCTAGAACAAATGGACCTAACAGACACATATAGAACAGTCTACCCAAAAAACACTAAATATATATTCTTCTCATCAGCTCATGGGACATTCTCTAAGATTGACCACATCCTAGACCAAAAAACATGTCTCAAATAATTTAAAAGAATAGCAATTATACCATGCATCTTCTCAGACCACAGTGGAATAAAATTAGAATTTCTATTTGATTCAGCAATCCCACTACTGGGTATATACCCAAAGGAAAAAAAGACAATCTACAAAAAAGACATCTATACTCAAATGTTTATAGCAGCACAATTCACAATTGCAAAGATGTGGAAATAACCCAAGTGCCTATTACTACTCAGCCATAAAAAGTGAGAAACTAATACTTCTTGCATTATCCTGGATGGAGTTGGAGCCTGTTCTACTAACTGAAGTATCACAAGAATGGAAAAAAAAAACATCACATCTAGTCACCATTATATTGGTATTAATCAATCAAAACTATGTGCACATATGGAAGGAATACTCACCAAGTGTCGGGCATGTGGGGAGGTAGAAGGGGATAGGTAAATTCACATGTAACGGGTGTGGTACATGCTTTCTGGGGGATGGGCACACTTGTAACTCTGACTCCAGAGGTGCAAAGACAATTTATATACCCAAAGCATTCGTACCCCCATAATAATGTGAAATAAAATAAATAAATAAATAAAATTTTAAAACTAAAAAAAAAAATTAAAATTAAATTAAATTTAAATGAGAATGTGAAAAAAAAGCAAAGACAAACTCAGAAATCTAGGATTAATGGGAACTTCCATTATGATAAATGGTATCCAAATATGAAACATTTTCCTCTAAGTCTGAGAATAAGGAGAGAATGATTATTTTCTACTTCTTCTCATCATTATTATTGCACAACTTTCTAGTACAAATACAGTAAAAATAAAATATGAAAAATGTAAAGGAAGACATGAAAGTTTCTATATTTTTGAGAGTATAAATGTTCCTGAGGGAACCACCAAAATATGAGAACTATATTAGTTTGCAAGCACTGCCATAACAAAGCACCACAGACTGGGTGACAACAGAAATTTATTTTCTTGTAGTTCTGGAGGTTAGACATCCAAAATTAAATTGCAGGTAGGTTTGCTTCCTCCTGACCCTTTCTCCTTGGCTTGCAGATGGCCACCTCCTTGCTGTATCTTTAGGTCTTTCTCCTGTGTCCTTGGTGCCTCTGCATATGTCTAAATTTCTTTTACAAGAACACCAGTCAGATTAAATTAGGCCATCTTTATGTCCTCTTTTTAACTTAGTCACCTCTTTAAAAACCTTATCTCCAAATACAGTCACATTCTAAGGTACTGGGGGTTAGGGCCACAACATACAAACTTAAGGGTAACACAGTTTGGCTCATAACAAGAACTAATAAGTAAATTTTGCAAATTTGAAGAATATATTCTCAATAGAAACAATTCAGTTTTATTTTTACATAGCAAAACAATAGAAAATAAAATTTAAAAAACAAAATATTTTATTTACTATAACATTAAAATCAGAAAATACTGACACAAAAATTGACAAAAGATATGCAATATAATACTGAAAAGTAATAAACTACTGATACATACAACATGGATGAATTTTAAAAACATTATGGTGAATGAAAGAGGCCAATTATAAAAAAATATAGACAGTATTATTCTATTTTATAAATTTCAAGAGAAGGAAAATTATTCCATGATAATAATAATCTTAACAATGTTTGTCTATTTGGGGATTGACTGAAAGGAGGATGAGCAAGTTTTCCGAGGTGATTTATATGTTCTATATCTTGCCCATGTAGTGATTACAGAGATATAAACATTTATCAAAATTTATTGAATTGTACATTTAAAATCTGTGAATTTACTCTATGTAAATTTTACTTCAAAAGTATATACAGTGTGTGTATAAAATTGGAGTAACATGCAATATTAATTTCCAGGGAGACAGTATACTATGAAAAGTAAGAGAACACCCTCTGAAGTCAGACAAAGAGAATTTATAATCCCAGTTCTTCCACCTCCAGGCTTTGTGGTATTGGATAATTTATATAACATGTCTGAGCCAATAATTTCCTGTTGGAAACTGGGGGTAATAATATCTACCACATAGAATTATCATGGGGCTTAAATAACACAATATTTGGAAAAGGCTTAGAACAGTGACTAGCATATAGAATATGCTCAAAAAGTAGTAAAAGTTATTAAGATTAAGATGCAAGAGATTCTTTTTTTAAAAAAATAGTGATTTTATGCTGAGCTGTTTTCTACTCAGCAATGTGATATAATACATGATATCAAACAAGGAGAGAGAGAAAGACGGATGAGGATAAAAGAATAACAGAGCAGATAAGCTGCTGCATTAAGTCAGAATGCTAACAGTAGCATAATCAAGAAATTATGGAAACTGATAATTCAGCGCCATTTCACAGTGACATTTGGGAGGATTAAAAAAGGGTGTAACATGAAAAATTACTTGGCCTGCTTGTAGTCCCAGCTACTTGGAAAGCTGAGACAGGAGGATCACTTGAGTTTAAGAGTTCAAGGCTGTAGTGTGCTATAATTGGGCCAGTAAATAGCCGCTGCACTTGAGCCTGGGCAACATAGTGAGACTCTGTCTCTCAAAAAAAAAAAAAAATCAGATAAAAATTAGCATGTTACCCCAGTTGTGATTTGAAACTATAATAAGAAGGCTAAATCACATTCTCTAGGTACTTGCGGTCCATTCAAAATTGTTGTTAACTATGAATCTTCGACCATTATTTTGCCATGTTGAAGTTTGTAAAAAGAAACCCCTAACCTACATTTGTTTCTGTATCCCCTGCTGTAATTTATAAAGTTTGCAAAGTATAGAAGCACCAGTGGGAAAACTCACGTAAATAAAATGGCTTGATATTTTTAACTACTGTAAAAAAAAAAAAAATTACTTGGCCTGGTATCTGGTATTCAGTTAAGCATCAATAGGTACTCAATATTGATTTATTTGAGTTCACAACCAACTTTTTCCAAAGACAAATACAAGTAAATACTAAAAAAGCTTTTTGAAGAGTTTATTTTATTCAGAAAACACACAGTATAAACCATACTCTAACAATTTATTCCAAATGGCTGTAATTCTTTTTCTCACAGGATATATTTTTAACAGATTAATAGGTCTTATGTGGTGGGCTTTAAAAAATAAATGCCATCATATAAATCAATATATTTGAATGAAAGATGCTCTTCTTTAATATTTGCTCAGTTATATTTATTAAATTTTATTTTTCCTCAAAATTCATTCCTCAGGTAAGTTAATTTTTTCTATTACTCTCGCAATTTATTACCCTTTGTTTATCTAGTTCTAAAAGTGTGTGACAATGTTCAGATCTCAGCCAATTTTAATTAGCTTTTGAATTTTTAAATTACTGAAAGCTCTCAAAAATTTATACTGAATAGATTCTGAAGGCCTTAATATAATTATAATTCAATCAATTCAGAAATTTTCCTCTTAGTCACACTGCTTATTACAAGAGTTATTCTGAATGTGTAATTTCAACATAATTCTTTTTTCTTCCCTCAACAAAATGATTAAGTATAGGCTTCTGCCCTATCTTTGACCAACTTTTGATCATTCATAAAATAAATTTGTAGGTCCTAGATTATTATTTTTATTTATAAGTATATTTTGTTTTCTTCTTGCAACCTCTTCAATATTTTAATTTTATCTATTTTAATAATAAAACAGAGCCTTTTCAAACTGAGGTTCAGAAAAGAATCAAGTGAAGGTGAAATATTAAAAGTCAGTTATCAATTTTACTCTTCCTCCGTGGACTTCTTAAATAACAGCAGTGGAAAAAATTAAAACTATATTAAACCTTCTCTATCACAAAGTAATTTGAGCAAGGTAGCTGGAAATTAAATAAATTCAGGCTATTATCTGTCAAAAACTAGATATAATTTATCAACATTAATTTCCATTCGTATTGAACCAGTTTACTGTTTTGCCTTTGGGAATATATTGCATAAGTGATAGGGATAATGTATGATATAATTAACAGGACTTTTGCATACAAACATATCAATATACAAGGATTTCCTTTGGATGCCAATCACCAATCTATTTTTAAGAGTGTAAATATATCTCCTGAAATCATATTTTCATTAATATATTTAGGAATTCTCTTTTTAAAAAAACCAATATTCTAACTATATTAACCTTTATATACAAAAGTAAAATTTAGCCCAGTTGAATGAAATTCTACACTTTAAATTTTAATATAATCTTAAATAATTGTAGATATTCTTTATTTTATTTTATGTTATTTTTTACTTCAACATATTACAGGGGTACAAATATTTAGGTTACATATATTGTCTTTGCCCCATTCGAGTCAGAGCTTCAAGATTGTCCATTCCCAAAATGATGCACACTATACACATTAGGTTTGAATATACCAATCCCCTCTGGAGCCCTCCCACCTGTCCAACATCCGATGAATGTTACTTCCATATGTGTACATAGTGTTGATCAATTAGTACCAATTCAGTGGTGAATACATGTGGTGCTTATTTTTCTATTCTTGGGATACTTCACTTAGTAGAATGGGCTCTAGCTCTATTCAGGATACTACAAGAGGTGTTAGATCACCTTTTTTTTTTTTGTGGCTGAGAACTCCATGGTATACATATACCACATTATATTAATCTACTCATGTATTGATGGGCACTTGGGTTGTTTCCTCATCTTTGCACCTGTGAATACTGCTGATATAAACATTCTAGTGCAGATGT
>CAUYSK010113130.1:0-10632 GCA_963575035.1 Avahi laniger | reverse complement strand
TAGAGTGAGTGCCGTGGCGTCATCCTAGCTCACAGCAACCTCAAACTCCTGGGCTCAAGCGATCCTCCTGCCTCAGCCTCTCGAGTAGCTGGGACTACAGGCATGCGTCACCATGCCCGACTAATTTTTTCTATATATCTTTAGTTGTCCAATTAATTTCTTTCTATTTTTAGTAGAGACGAGGTCTCGCTCTTGCTCAGGCTGGTCTCGAACTCCTGAGTTCAAACAATCCGCCCGCCTCGGCCTCCCAGAGAGCCAGGATTACAGGCGTGAGCCACCGCGCCCGGCCTCACTTAATTTCTTTAAAAGAATTTTCTTTCTCTCCATGTATCTGAAAATATCTATTCTTTTTTATTACTGGATCTCCCTGTCACTCTGACTTTAAAAAAAAATTGTGTTAAAATACACATAACATAAAATTTAGCATTTTAAGCATTTTTAAATGTAGAGTTCTGTATGTTTGCATTGCTGTGTAACCAATCTCCAGAACTTTTTTATCTTGCAAAACTGGAACTCTGTACTCATTAAGTAACAACTTCCCATTTCCTCCTCCCCTCAGCCCCTGGCAACCACCATTCTACTTTCTGTTTCTAAGACAGATATTTCATGTAAGTGGAATCATACAGTATTTTGTTGTTGTTGTTACTGACTTATTTTACTTAGTAAAAATGTCTTCAAAGTTCACCCATGTCGTAGCATGTGACAGGATTTCTTTCCTTTTTAAGGCTGAGTAATATTCCATTGCATGTATATAGCACATTAGGTTTACTCACCCGTCTGTTGACTGCACTTAGATTATTTCCATCTCTAGGCTATTGAGAACAATGCTGCCATAAACGTGGGTGTACAGATACCTTCGTGAGGCCCTGCTTTCGATTCTTTTGGGTATATACCCAGAGGTGGAATTCCTGGATCATATGGTAATTCTATATTCAATTTTTTGAGGACACACTATACTATTTTCCACAGCAACTATACTATTTCACATTCCCACCGATAGTGCACAAGGGTTCCAATTTCTCCACATCCTTGCCAATACTTATTTTCTATTTTTTTAATAGTATCCATCCTAATGGGTGTGAGGTGGTATCTCATCATAGTTTTGATTTGCATTTCCATAATGATTGATGAATGAAATCGAGCAGCTTTTCATGTGCTTATTGGTCGTTTGTATACCTTCTTTGGAGAAATGTCTAAGTCCTTGCCCATGTCTTAGTTGGGTTGTTTGTTTTGTTGTCACTGTTGTTGAGTTGTAGGAGTTCTTTATACATTCTGAATATTAACCTCTTATCATATATATGATTTGCAAATACTTCATCCCATATTTCCATGGATTGCCTTTTCACACTGTTGATTATGTCCTTCAACACATAGAAGTTTTTAATTTTGATGTAGTCTAATTTACTTATTTTTTCTTTGGTTGTCTCTGTTTTTGGTGTCCTGTCCAAGAAATCATTAGCAAAACCAATATCATGAAGCTTTCCCCCTATGTTTTCTTCTAAGGGTTTTATAATTTTAGAGCTTATGTTTAGGTCTTTGATCTATCACTTTTTCATTGTGGCAAAATAAACATAATTTTTATCATTTTAACCATCTGTGAGTGTACAATTCAGCTGTCACTGTCACTTTTTAACTCTTAGGCTCTCAGCCTTGGGGGAATAAATTATGAAGTTTTGATTAAGTCTGCCAGCTGAGCAGTGAGTGATAATATCAACCATCTATCAAATGTGAACAGGTTATGCCTTTTAGGAAGGTGAGGCTGTGATAGTTCAGATGAGACAAAGCAGCCAACAGCAGGAGAGATAGCCCTAAAATCCCTCTGCCCTTGCCCCATTTCTCTTCTTTATTTCTATTGTGTGCTGTCCTAAGCAAATTTATTAATACCCAACTCTTAAGATTCTTTTTTGATAGAAAGCAGTTGCCTTCAATGGTTAGAATTGAGTAAAGGTTGCCTTCACCCTCATAACCCTGAAGGCAAGTTTCCTGTCTCACTTAACAGACGTTTATTAAACAAACATTTTTGTTTAGCAAGCAGGCATAAAAGAGTTTATAGAGTCATTCGGTAAGTTTGATGATCAGTTCTTTGTCCTTCTAGTGTTCTGACTACTACCTTGCATGAAAGGTTCATTTGAGGCAGATCAATAGTTCTTTAGAGGCAGAATTCTATTCCTCTTCATCGCTGGCATTAGACAATCAGAATTCCTACTGACATAGGGCTGCATGCCATCTCAAAGGGTGTGGGCTACAGTCCTCATTCTATTCTTATCACTTGTTCATGCAAAAATGGAGAATGTCTCCAAAATATTTTAGCTTGAATATTTTTAATTTCATCAGTGAGAACCCATTTATAACATCCTTCATGATGTTTCCAAGCCATTAGTTTCAAAAGTCATTTGCGACATTAATGAGCAAAGCAGTGTTGATGGAGACATGAATACCCAAAAGAACGGCTGTACCTTCCTCTACAACACTATTTCCGATATAAGGCTACCTGGCTCCCTCCCCCTCACCATATGAATGACTGATTAGAATGCTGGCTGTACCTACCGTGTAGCTTGAACACACATCTTGGCTGTGTGAAATATTTTAAAGTCAATTACAGACATCATAACAATCTCATCACCATACTTTAAGAAAACTCTCTTCTTATTCCCAGTTAAAACCTACTACAATCAAGCTTCCACCTCCCACTATACCATGGAAACTGCCTTCACTAATGCCTCCTGTGATCTCCTAACCTCCAGTTCCTTGGGTTCTATTTGTCCTCACCCTGAGACATTTGACATTGTTCGGTCGTCACCTTCTTTTTGATATTTTCTCCTCCTACCTCTCTGTTTCTGTTTTGCAGACTCCTCTTCCTTCCCACTTGTTCAATATCAGTCATCTTGAGAATTTTGATCTCAGTCTTCTACTTTTCTTAGGTAATCTCTATATTCTCCTTGAATGAGTTTGTCTAAGCCCAAGGCTTCAAATAGTTGCTCTGCACTGAAAACTCTCAATATCTTCACCTGTAACCTCTCTCCTAAATCCAGACAAGTGTGTGTATTCAATACCACTGTTTGGGGGTCTTCCAAGCAAATCAAATTCATCATGTACAAAATTGAATTCATCATTACCTACCCCCCTTCCCCACTGCAAGTTCTGTTCCTCTTGTTCGTTTTTCTATTCTAAATTAATGATACCACTGTCTTGGTCCTTTTTGTGTTGCTATAAAGGAATACCCGAGGCTGGGTAATTTATAAAGAAAAGAGGTTTATTTAGCTCACGGTTCCACAGCCTATACAAGAAGCACCTGCTTGGCTTCTGGTGAGGGCTTTTGTGATGCATCAAAACATGGTTGAGAAGGTAAAAGGGAGAGCAGATACATGCAAAGAGAGATGAAATCCGAGGGGCATCCTGGTTTTTTAACAACCCACTTTTATGACTAATCCATTCCTCCCAAGAACCAATCCAGTCTAGCAAGGGCCAGAACTCACTCACTACTGCTGGAAGGGCAGAAAGCCATTCATGACTGATCTGACTCCATGATCCAGATACCTTCCACTTGACCCACCTCCCAACTCTGCCACTCTGGGGATCAAATTTCAAAATGAGGTTTGGTAGGGACAAACTACATCCGAACCATAGCAACCACCATCCATCTAATTCCTCAAGTCCCAAAGCTAACATCTTGACTTTTGCTCACTCCTTACATCTGCTCTGCCTGTCACCTTCTAATTCTGTTCCCTCTTCTCTGCTATTATGGTACCAAGTCCCCTAGTTTCTCCCACTTCTTTCTCTGTCCTGACTGAGGAATATTAATACAAAGTGCCTCGACCGCTGTGTGACCTAGCCAGCTGCGTGTCTTCCCCTTCAGGCTTGAACCCAAGCCAGGGTCTTGAACATTTGCAGGCACTGATAAAAATATCTGGGTTGTGACCCAAAATGAAAGAAACTAGCCCCAGCCCTGAGCCCAATTCCTTAAACCATCATACCAACTCCATACCCTAAGCCCCTTGTTGCAGACATACCTAGCTAGGGAGAACATCTCTTGTCTCACTGTCCTCACGAGGATACCCTGCAGCCCCTTCTGTACATATGATCCCCTAATAAATGCTTCAGACTAATCATCCTGATGTCTAGTGCTTCTTTCTTTGGAATTCCAACTGGATCCCTCTCAGGATGGTTTGGGACACTCCCTCATGAATAGTCCCTCTCTGTGGCTTTTGGGATGACTCTAGCTGTGAGTTTAGCCAGGATGGAACACATGGCCACAGGCCCTCATCATTTCTGTCCTGAATTATTAGAATAGTGTTCTAAACAGATGATCTGCTATTATTCTTTTACTCTATGGCTCATTCTCCACAAGGTGACTTAAGGTGTTTTCTAAAAGGTAAATCTGACCATATATATATTTGATATGTAGTTATTGAGTGCTACTATGTTCCTGGCACTGCACAAATTGTAGTGTGTATAATGTTGCAAAATAGACACATTCCTGCTCTCAGAGAATTGTGATCTAGGGAGTGGCAGAGAGAAAAACACAGGCAATAACTGTTGAGTGTGATATACCGTAATGGTTACTTTTATGTGTCAACTTGACTGGGCCATGGTGCCCAGATATTTGGTCAAACATTATTCCGGATGTTTCTGTGAGGGTGTTTTTGGATGAGATTAACATTGAAGTCGGTGGACTTTGAGTAAAACGGATTGTCTTCTATAATGTGCTCTCCATCTGGCTAATTTTTCCAGCTTTAGTAGAGACGGGGGTCTTGTTTTTGCTCAGGCTGGTCTTGAACCCCTGAGCTCAAGAAATCCTTCCACCTTGGGCTCCCAGAGTGCTAGGATTACAGGTGTGAGCCACCGCACCTGCCTGTTTTTCCTAATATTTTTGGCCCACAGTCGGTCGAATCTGCAGATGCAGAACCTGTGGATACAGAGAGCTGAATATACATATCCGTTTCTCTGGAGAACTCTAATGCAAGTGCCTTATGATGGAGGAATTACAGGGTGTCTTCGTGGTCTGTGCATGGGGCACCTAACTTAGACTTGAGAGGTCAGACAAGGCAACATCTCATCCCATTTTGGTGAGTAGATTTCATCTCAGGTACCACTGGAATTGATCGGTAGTAGCTGTCTAGTGCTCTGGCTTTCAAAGCACTTGAAGCCACATCAGGGCTTGGGGGGACGAGTGTCATGTGGAGAGAAGTAAAATTAAATATGAAGCTGTGCTGGTGCTGGGTAGCACGGGCCAGATCATTAGTGGGTCTCATAATGATTCTAAGGGGAACTACTAAGTGGGACAGTCAGATGCCGTGGAAGCCAGGAGGTCACTTGGTCAGGTTTTCATTTTAGAATTTACTCAATGTAGAGAAATGATAGAGTTCTGTAGTGGAGGGTCATGAAACATTTGCAAATGAGGAATGTGAGGCTCAAAAAGGTTAAGTAAGTCTCCTAAGATCATATAGCTACTGATGCTGATGTCTAACCCAGGTTTGTCTACCCTATGATTGATCTGCCTATGATTGTTCTTCTAGTACACAAATGTCACCAGTCATCTTTAATATGCCATAGTCATTCATATTCATTCATTTAGTCATGCAATATTTATAAAGTCCTCCTTGGGCTAAAGGTTGGAAATACAAACCATAAATAAATTACAGTTACGTTTAAGGAGCTCATGGTCCCATGGTCTCGTAGGAGATATAGACATATAAACCACTAAGTAGCAAATGATAAAAATACAATGTAATTAGAGTGAGAATAAGTTGTACTAGCCTGTGACTGTGGAGAGTAGAGCCAAAGGACTGTCTAACTCTACCTGGGCATTACGATGATCTCAGAGAATGGGACAATGGAGTTGAGACTTGAAGGATGTTTAGGAGTTTTTCTGGATGAGAAAGGCACAAAAAATTCAAAGTCAAGGAGGCAAAACAAAGAAACTTGCAAATAATTCTATATAACCAGAGCGTAGGCTGTAGATTACATTAGAAAGGGTCATAAAGAGCTCTGTAAAACACAGAAGAGTTTGGGCTTTGACCTGAAGGAAAGGCATGCAGGAAAATGGCAAGATTGGAATTGCTTTTTAGAACTTTGTGAGGATTTGGTTAGAAAGGGGCTGGGGCTGGGAAGAGGAGGCTGTTGCAATGATGGGAGCATGAGTTAAAGCCATAGAAATGCGTGTCTTGGGTAAAGTTGGTTGTGTATTTGACTCTCTTCCTGGTGCCCAGCCTCTGACTCATTCTCATCTCCTTCCCACTGGCAGTCAATTCATCCTTCTTTTTTTCAGTGGCTAATTAAGCTGTTTGCTGACTTAAATATAGCCTCCTCATTCCCAGTATTCTCTGTGCTGCAAGCTTTGCATTTTCACAGGGAATGCCTTTGAAATGCTTGCTGTGCCTTCAGCAGCCTGCTGATGGATGACAAGAGGTGCTACTCCCATGTCTTAAAAAAGAACTGCAACTTCCCTGCAAAAGAGTTAAATGAATGAAGCCTTGCCAAACCATCCTGGAAAGGTTACCAACTCCTGTTCTTTACTATGTTCGTAAAATGTAATAAATAATGACAAGGATATGCCAATCTAGTTTGTTTTTAAGAATTTTTTTTAATGGAAGATAAAATTGCTCACCTATAACATTTAATAATTTCCATTTAAGTGATTACAATGTGCCAAGAACTGTATTTGGAGCTTCACATACAATTTTTTAAATTATCACCACATCTCTAAAAGATGGCTAATATTATTATTTAGATTTTACAGATGATTAAACTGAGGTTTGAAAGGTTAAGTAACTTGCCCAATGTTCACAGTGTAGGGTTGGGGATCTAATTTAAGTTCATAGGATACCAAAATCCATTCTTTACACAAATCTATGATGTTTTTGTTTGTAAATGTGTTGTTGCATTCATACTTAAGGTAGATGTGCTTACTTTGAGGTATTAAACTCAGATTTGTAATTAACCTTCTTTCTAATTCATTTCAGGTTGCTTCTAGACGTTAGATTTTTTACTTCACTAAACATTCTTTAATGAAAGAATCATATGATAATTTTTAATCTTTAAACTTCTTTATAACATTGTGCCATGCAAAAACTCAAACTAATTGGTTAATAAATCAAAATACTCAGTGCTGGCATTATCTCAAATTACGTTTCTAAAAAATTGCATAAATATTGGTTGTGTGTGGGTGCTACTTTACATTGCTGGTAAAGTAAAAATTGGGACAATTTTTCTCGGAAGCATTTGGCAAGATCTACCAAAACTTTAAAATCTGTACACTTAAAAAATCTTGTTATTCTAGACTTTTAAATATATACAAAAGTAAACAGAAGAATATAATAAACTCATGTTTCTATCACCCAGCTTCAACAATTATCCACTCATGGTCAATCTTGTTTCATATTGTATATACCCCATCTGCTTTTTTCCTCTATCTGTATTATATTGAAGTAACTCCTAGATCTGATATCATTCCTCTTTTCTAAAAAAAATTATTTTATATATGCCATCGTTTATTATTTACATTTGTTTTTTGATGTACATACAGAAAATGTGGTGCTTGCCAAACTTTCACAAACAGAACACACTGGGTAACTAATACCTAGATCAAGAAACAGAATACTTTGTATTAGTTAAATTTTTTAACATAACCATTGTACCACTATTGCAGAAAAAAATTAACAATAATTCTTTAATATCAAATATCCAATGTTCAAATTTCCAAATATTCCATAAATGTCATAATCATTTTTTACAGTTTATTTTCTTGAATCAGGGTCCAAATAGATACACATTGCAATTAATTGATCAATTAATCTCTTTTAATATTTAGGTCCCTCCTCCATCTCTCATTTATTTTTCCCTTGGAATTTATTTGTTTAAGAAACCAGGACATGTTCCTCTGTATTTCTTGTCAATTAGTATTTGCATCTAGAGGCTCAATCAGATTCAGGTGATATTTTTAAGGCAAGACTACTACGTAGTTGCTGCTGTATTCCGTCATTGAACATCTAATGTTTTGCTGTCTCTCTTTGTGTCGTCAGTAGCTATTTATGCTCAATACTTAGATTGGTTATTTTCATTAGAGTTTAAAAATGATGATATTTTAATTCAACAATTCCTTCTTCATTTGTTAGCTGGACTACTTCTGTTCACAGATTACTATTTATATTTGTTTTCCACTGGTACAGTTAATATGAAAGAGGCAGGATAAATGATTGATTTTTCCCCCTTATTTGCCAGTTTTCAAAATAATGAGATGGTTCATTAGCAACCTCCAGCAGTGACTAAGTGTTTTTATTTTTAAAATGTATTATGAACCCATGGATTTAAATACATTTTATGTGTTATAATTCATTATTGAATTGTTCAACAATAGGGAGTCATTAAATATATTATGGTATATCTACACAACGAAATAGCAGTATATAACCATTAAAAATAATGATATAGATGTGTATTTATTCACCTGAGAGTTATTAATGATATTTTATTTAAAACTTGTTTTAAAAATTTGTTATTAGCTGGGTATGGTGTCATGTGCCTGTAGTCCTAGCTACTCAGGAGGCTGAGATGGAAGGATCCCTTGTACCCAGGAGTTCAAGGCTGCAGTGAACTACGATTGCACCAGTGTACTCTACCCTGGGAGACAGAGCAAGATCCCATCCCGAAAAATAATAATAATTTAAAAATATATTACATACATGCTTATGGTACCAAAGGTAACGCAATGACAAATTTCTCTCCACCTTTGTTCTCAAACTACCCAGATTCCCTCCCAGGAGTCCTTTACTTTGTGTATCCTTATATGTTCTTCCAGAGATTCTAGAGCTGATAGTTCACCTGCTAGGCACTGGTGTGGCTGTGGAGTTGTCAAAAGTAACGAAACAACTTCTGTAAGGTTGTTGCGTAGTCACTTCCCTGAGCCCCCTCCTTCTTCCTTGGTTACCCAGCCTCTCTCCTGCCATCCCATCATCCATTAACTGAAGGGTTAATGCCTGGCACAGCAGGGAGCATATGGGGTCCTGCTCAAGCTATGATCAGTATCCCTTCTGACTGATCCTTTCCTGTCCTGTGCAGTTACAAAATTTTAAATACTAAAATACTATCCTTAGAGATTTCTATACCTATATGAGAAAATTTTTAATGAGAGAAGTCATATATATATATATATATATATATATATATATATGCACACACACAGGGTATCCCAAAAGTCACCATACATAGGGAAAATGGGAAATTGTAGCTAAAATGTACCTTCATTTATGAAATATTCATTACAAAATTTTACAAAATTTTTCCTTTGTAAAAGAGTTCCAAAGATAGATTACTGAGATTTTTATATAATATATCATACCTTGCCTTGCCATCTCAAGAAAGATTTGTGTTTAGGAAAAGCATCTATCATCACTTCAACTTCAGGAAATAATAAAGAGATATGGAACCAAGAGCAATTTCACTTGAAAAGTAATGAGAATGACAAAGGAGAGTTTAGACTATAGCTGAAGATAGTCTAAACACAAAGGAAAAATTTGAGACTACAAAGGAAAAATTTTGTAAAGTTTTGTAATGAATATTTTGTAAACGAAGGTACATTTAACTACAATTTCCCATTTTTCCCTATGTATGGTGACTTTTGGGACACCCTCTAGGTGTGTGTGTGTGTGTATATATAAAATTTATATTATAAAACATTACGTTTTATGAACAAAATGTAAATGTAAACATATGAATAGAATATATTCTGGACTGATATATACCAAAGCATTAAAAGTAATTTTCTCTGGTCACATAATTATGAGCTATCTTTTTTATTTTTAATATTAACTGCATTTCTAGATTTCTCTGTAATGAGCACATTATTTGCACAGTAAAAAATTAAAATGTATCTCTAAATTGGTTTTACTTCAGAAAAAAAAAAAGGAACATCAACATTTTTTCAATAGCTCCATCTGCTGGCTATTGAATAAAGTTAATTTTTAAATGTTATCAAGTTTTGCTTTTACCAAACGGTAAAACCAGGAGAAGAAATAGAATTCCTGTGTTAAAACAAAGGATGCTTTTTACATGTTCAAGAAGAGTAAGTATCAGGAGTCAAGTTAATTTACCTGGAATAAAAAGTGATACAAACTCGGTTTGATGTAGAGTGACTTACTATCCTATGCCCCAAAATAGACTGTTTGCCTAGAATAGAAATGTGAGACTGAAAAATTGTTTTGGTGTTTTTGGCCATCTTACACTGGAATGCTGATTTTTTTTTTTTTTTTTGAGACAGAGTCTCACTCTTTTGCCTGCTCAAGCAATCCTTCTGCCTCAGCCTCCCAAGTAGCTGGGACTACAGGCATGCGCCACCATGCCCGGCTAATTTTTTCTATATATTTTTAGTTGTCTGATTAATTTCTCTCTAATTTTAGTAGAGACGGGGTCTCGCTCTTGCTCAGGCTGATTTCGAACTCCTGAGCTCAAACAATCCGCCCACCTCGGCCTCCCAGAGAGCGAGGATTACAGACTGTGAGCCACTGCGCCCGGCCAACACACCCATTTATTATTGAAGCTACTTCTCTCTAAATGTTATTCAAATGCTTTTTGTTAGACACCTAGATCTGTAAAATGCAACCTTCAATGCAATAGCTTAATATTTATCTCAGAAGA
>CAUYSK010113129.1:0-47340 GCA_963575035.1 Avahi laniger | reverse complement strand
TTTTTTCTATATATTTTTAGCTGTCCAATTAATTTCTTTCTATTTTTGGTAGAGACGGGGTCTTGCTCTTGCTCAGGCTGGTCTCGAACTCCTGAGCTCAAACAATCCGCCTGCCTCGGCCTCCAGTGCTAGGATTACAGGCGTGAGCCACCGCGCCCGGTCAGAACAAAACTCTTAATTGCAGCTGAAGAAAATGTTGTAGCCCCTCCTCTGGAGATGGATTCGGTAGGTCCAGGTGAGGCCGTGACTTCCCCAGTGGTTCTTATGGTCAGGAACACTGTTGCAATGCACTGTGGATAGTGTTTTTCTGGCCAGCCTTCATGTAGAATAATGACAACTCCCACTAACTGGCAATGGCTTCCTACAGGGCTAGACCGAAAGATCTGGAGAAAGAATGCTGGGGTGGATAGGTAACACCTACTATTGGAATGGGAAAGGATTCTTGCTGTGGACCAATCCTTGATACTGGATGGTCGAGGCAGACACATAAGATCTCTGTGTTAAAATGAAGGAAGGAAAGAAGGAGGGAAGAAATGAGAGGAAAAGAGAGGGGTACATAGAAGGAAGGAGGGGGAAAAAAGGTATACTGTGGGAGGTGGTGGGTAAGGTCTAACAGAGGGAGCTGTTATTATGGCTACATAATGCCAAGCCAACATAACCAAAGTGAAATAGAACGGCAAACAATAAATTTTAGGTTTCAGTTTGGCTTTTCACTAATATCACCAGTTATTTTTTCACTGTCAAAAATTGATGATAAATGGTAGATTTGGTCTACCTGAAGTTGCTCAGACACACAGGATGTGACTGCTAGAGGAAATTACAGTGAAATTGATTAATATCCTGCAGGAAGGAGGATTTTCATTTCTGTTAGGTTAACTACATTTGTTTGTTTACAACTATCCTGGCCTACTTCCAAAGATGAGTAAACAGTGACCTCATTCATCCTGGCCAGACTTTATCGTGTTTGTCATCATCCCACCCCCAATACACTGCCCAGAAATGTGTGCTGAAAACGGAAGGGTCAATAAACAAAAAGCAATTCAAACCTCGACTGTGGTTTGACTAAGCATCTTCTATTTGTATGATGTTTCTTAATTCAAAATGTGTCCAAAAGGATGAATGAATGTATAGCCAAAAAGAAAACTCATAAAGTCATGAAAAAAATCACTCTTCTACAAAAGGAAAAATAATCCTAATAAGGGAGCAAACACATATACTCACATTTAGATGTGTTTCTCCTTTTCACTTCTTAACACTGCTTCTACCACAGAGGCAGTCTCCAATAGCAACAATAATACCAAGGTACTTTCAAGTACTGGTGAGGTGACAAGCTGGGAACAGTTCAAAGGACATCCTGTAAGTCCCCACTACTCTTCTGAGTCCTTTTTTTTTTTTTTAATTCTGGAAACTTTTATCTCTTTTTGCTCTGTAGTGCTGCAGAATCTTGGTAGAAGAAGTCAGACCTTCCCATCGTCAGCTCACGTTCAGGGCCTTCTCCAAGGCTTTTCTCTCTTAACCTTGCAAGCTCCGAAGGCCACTCCTTTACCACGTGGTACTCGGCCATGATTGGACATTGGGATCAACCCAAGGGAGTTGTAAACAAATACCAACACCTGAACCCCACTGCCAGAGGTTCAGATTTGACGTAGCTGGGTTGAGACCAAGGCATCAGATTTTTTTTAAAAGGTTCCCAGGTAAGTTGTAGTTTACAGCCGGGCTTGTGAACAACTACTCTACATTGTAAATTGTTACGCTTTTTCCTGTACTTTATATCATATTTGAAAAAAAACCCACTGTTTTAAAAATAATAGTAATATCTTTTTGCCCCCCTTGATTTCAGCTAGGTATTGAAATAGAATATCAAATGTTAAGCAAATTTTCTTCATGGAGAAATACAGTATTTCTAATTTGGTCAAAAATGATGATTATGAGAACCGTCATGAGAAAGCTAATTCTCATGAATTTCCCTGAAAGAACACCATAAATAAACTCAGATTATTTTTATATTTTATCCAAATGTCATGCTGAAATGATTTAGAATCCAGTTTTCAATTCAGATCATACATTACTAATCCAAACTCTTAGTAAACCAAATCAGCTCCATAATTGAAAAAGTACTTTACACGGTTTAACATAAAAGAGGGTAGTAGAAATTAACGTGATAATTTTCCATGCCTTTATACAACTAGAATGACTAATTCTTAACACAGTTGAATGCATTTTCCCAGTAGACATTAAAAAAACAAAGCCACATAAAAACCATCCCCCTTATTCTAAAAATTAAGCCCATCTTCCTCTTTTCATTTGGGAAAGAAAATATAAAAATATATGCTTACTATTAATACTTCTATTTTTTATTTCTGCCTAATGATTTTTATCAGTATATACAAATATGCATGTAAATATGAACACACAGTAATTTTGATGAGTGAAAATAAAGAATGTAAGTACAAAGCCAAATAGAGAGGTGTACTCTTTACTTCCCCCCCTTTTGTTATTCATATCACCAGTTTTAGTGTCATTGCTCCAATGCCAAAAATGTGACAGGGACTATGGAAGACATTTGTTCTAGTATGTCACTTTCATGACAGCAAATTGACTTCTGTTGACAATGGCATTCCCACACATCAGAACAGGGCCTTCCATGCAGTAGGCAGGAACTCAATACGTATTTGCTGTGGGAGGGAATTTTGAAATATACAACTACAAAAATCCTTTACTAGAGTGCACTACCGCATAGTTTTCACCAAACTCTCAGGGATCTAAGCTTTGGCGAGATCTTTTCCCTTCATTCTGATTCTTCCCTACTTCTCTTCCAAAATATTATTGCCTTAAGTTTTAAGATAGTAACAGATGGTCTGAAAGAAAACAGCCTTTGCAAGTTTGAAGATCTTTACATGGTGTGCGATTTGTGAGTAGGATGATTTAAGACTGAGAATCAGCTGGGACCCACAGGAGATGCCTATCTCAGAGGGTTTCTGCAAGGATTGCGGAGTAAATGAGTAAAGTGCTTGGACAAGAGCCTGGCAGAGACAACACGCAAATGTTAGTTGCTGTTGACATTATTATTTGAAAGATTAAGTTAAACATATTACTAAGCCGCACATACGTCACAGCATACAACCTCCTTCGTAAAATCCATATGGCACATCATCATTGGGGAGACTTATCCTCATATTAACTCATTCTATTCCCACAGTAATAGCAGAAGATGAGAAAATTGAGTCTTAAAGAAATTGAGTAACTTGTCTAAACCCATGAAGCTGGTAAACGGAAAAGATTAGAATAAAAAATAACATTAATCTCTAAGTTACTCTGCACTACTCTATAGCATACACAGTAGAATGCTATAAAAGTTTCAAAAATATGAATTAACTGATATCGATTTCATTTTCTGAATCTGTTTTTCAGCTGAAAATGTGTAAAATATCAAGTCTGCCCACAGACTGTATAGTCAACTTTCTAATGTTCAAGAAAAATGTCATTTACTTGGTCCCTCTCTGCCTTTTTCTCCATTTGAATCAGTTCTCAGTATTTTGGCATTTCCACTGATGTAAGAAGGACTGAGGGAAAAGGTCCAACTCTAAGTTCTTCTTTCTATATAACTTGTTGACGTTCATATGAAACACTTTGTGGGTGGGGAAGCCTGGGACTTCTGAATGCAATGACATGTTTGTATCTGCCTGTGTCACTATACTGTGACTTACCCATCAATTCAGACATTTGACTGGGGCCCTCAGTCTGACTTTCTGGCCAGGAAGACAATATACACTTATATTTCAAGACTCACGACATGATTTCAAGTTTCAGAAAAATAGTGAAAGTCCTTACTTCCACCAATTGATTTTTTC
Organism: Avahi laniger; assembly: GCA_963575035.1. Taxonomy (NCBI): domain Eukaryota; kingdom Metazoa; phylum Chordata; class Mammalia; order Primates; family Indriidae; genus Avahi; species Avahi laniger. The sequence continues at coordinate 43,489 of CAUYSK010113129.1, read as the reverse complement.
TAAAGTTGAAGTTCTATTCCATCAAAAGATGAGTCCTATCAATTTCAAACTCTTCTGCTCTAAAATTTTCCTTAAATTATCCTAAAAAATTGTTCCATTATATGTTTTGTAAAGAGTCATTTATTCATCTTTTTTATAGAAGCAACAATTACTGAGTGAATTATACAATTCTTTCATCCACATAAATTCAAAATATTAGAAAACATGTGGAATTAAAGTGAGCAAATCAATTCAAATAGGAAAATATTATAAAACTCACCATTGCAGGGCTATGAGGATTAAAGAAAACTTATGCCTGTGCATAAAACACTATCTGGTACCTAGTAGATGTTCAATAAATGGTCAATGTTTCTGTTTCCCAGGGTACTTACATTACATTGATTTGGACTTAGCCAGCAGAGGGCGCTCACGGTGCTGTGAGATTTGATAAGCAGCCTTCAGCTCTCTAATTGGTACTAACTGATCAACACTAGGGTGATCACATGGCAGAAATACTCTCCAGGGATAAGGGGCATGGGGGGGTAAATCTGCAACTAAAGGACATGGGGAACACTAAAGAGAGGGAAGGACATGACTTTAACCTGCACTTGGGTGAGGCAAAGACATAAAGTGCAACCATGATGTTTGTACCCTCACAATACCCTGAAATAAAAAACAAACAAAAAAACAAAAAAATAGCAAATTAGCGCAACTTCATAGAAGAATTGATTTAAAGGTGCTAATTAGCATCTAGTATTATTTTCTCAGTCCAGAATAGGCCATATTCTCCATACTTTACAAGCAATATATTCTGTCTATTCATTATCTTCAGTGAAAATGATAAAAAATTAATCGAAAACTTATATTATAAAAACATATATTTCACTGTATTTCTTTCACATTGTATCATGAAATATATCAGTATTAAAAATGTTCCTAGGAAGCCAGAGAGTACTTATACGAACATTTGTCACATACAATATTTAACAGATGTCTGATTTCAGTGTTTCTATTACTAGAGAGAGTCAGCAATGATCTGGTGGATAATGTATTACACCAGGAGCCAGAAAACCTAGAGTCTTAAGTTCTTGGCTCTGCCACTGACTATTAAATAACACCAAACAATTCTTGGATCACCTGTGCCTCATTTTCTTCACCTTCAAAACAGAAGATTTTTTTTTTCTTCCTGTAAAGTATTATAAGGAAATAGTGAACATGGTTAAGCATCTCAGATTTAAAATTTCAAGTCTAAAGGCAAGATGGTGGTCAGAGATTTGAATTCTTGTTTATGTGGATATTAGAAATAGACTTATCAAGACCAACCTAGAGTCTTAAATTCTTGGCTCTGTTGCTGAGTATTAAATAACACCAAATAATTCCTGAATCATCTGTGTTTCATCTACCTTCAAAAGAGAAGATTTTTTTGTTGTTTTTTTGTTTTTCCCTCCAATAAAGTATTATCAGGGAATGGGGAACATGGTTAAACATCTCAGGTTTAAAATTGTAAGTCTGAAATCAAGATTGTGGTCAGAAATTTGAATTCTCATTTATGTAGACATCACAAATTAAGGGGCAAAGTATTCCTGGAAGACTATCAGAACTAAGCTTATAGGAATTGAATTGGCAGGAGAAGCTATGGTCTGGCAATTCTCTCTAAGTGAAGAAATCACCACTTGTCTGCATAGAAGAGCTGGCAGGTGTGCAAGTAACCATGCAATGATGTAACAGTGCACCCAGCTACTTGCACTTTTTGGCTAGAATGTGGCCTTCTGAAACCACTGCCCTAAAAAGGGGGCTTTCAGAGCAATGGCTCAACAATAGTTCATGCGTCGCTTACAATCCCATGCCTCACATTCTCCACTGAAAGTTGAAATTCTTTGTCACATGCCATTGTGTAGGGGAATAGTAATTGGAATATGAAAAGGTAGAAAATTTTCAATAGATATAATAGACTAGAGAATTAAAGTGACAATTCAAAGAGCAGGCAACCTAAAAGTATAGTTGATGTTGGTATAAAGCAATAGGGAAGGCCCTTGAGATCGTCCTATTTTCTGCACAGAGACCTCAAGAATAAACTAGTTGCAGTGATTTTCAAAACTTGCTTCACATGAGAACCACCTGAGAAGATGTGGTGAAACTAATACTTGTACATAGGCCATATCCCAGACCAACTACATAAGAATTCTTAGGAATGGTTCCAAAATTTTGGTGTTTTAAGTTTGTACAGGTGATTCTAATGTACATTCGAGTTTGAAAGTAACTGATTCAGTGTAGTCTACAGATTCAAAGGTGGAAATTTCTACCTGGCTGCTAAAACAGTCACAAAGCATTTCTTCTTTCTCTTAAAAGAGCTGAATCCTTAAATATGAAAAATACCTACTCCTAAAACTTTTAAAGATTAACAGCTATAAGCCAATGTTTATTGACCTCTTGCAGAGTGGGGTACAATCCTAGATTCAGCTTTTCACTCACCCGAATTTATATTCCCCTTTGAAGTGCATGCACATGAACTCTGGTCCTTCTACTCCTGGGGCTGTCTACATAAGCTAAATATTACTTTTAAAGCCACTGCATTAAAGTCCTCAAAGGAAGCTTTCTTCTCTAATTATTGATTTTTTGTCATCAAAAGAGTTACTCTTTTTGATTAGAGACCTAAGTGGTAACATGAATAGTCTGCTCTACATTCATAGCCCGCTCTACATTCATAGCCCATATCCATCATTTATTCAACACAGTATGGCATCATCACAGAAATGTCACCAAGTTTGCTTAGACCTGTAAAACACTGATATAAAGTGTCACATGTAAACTTTCTTTCTAGGTAGATACAGTATACTGATTTTCTAATTATATACTTCTGACACCGCTTTGATTCCTTAAAGAGTTTTAAAGAGTAATTTATTTGCTTACTTAAGATTTTTTGTTTGGGATTTTTTTCCACCAGCTAAAGCAGACTCTAAAAAACAGTTGGCACCTCACCTGCAACAGAGTCTAATCACTGATCTGAGTACACAAACTTAAATGGTCAGCTACTTAATACCTGTCTAAAACTCCAGTGAAGAATACTTTAAAATAAGGCATCTTTTCTTCTATATCTAGGGGTTCTTGCTATCGGGTCCATGAATAAACTTAAGAGGATGAATCAGCCCACTAAAAACAAATACAAATCTTTGTATTATGTAAGTACATGTTTGTGTTTTCTTGGAAGAAAGTCTATATTTGTCAATCAGGTTATAAAGAAAGATATTGACAAAAATGGTTTATAATCTTTGCTATCCTACTCTAAAATCTCTCTGGATTAAGGTAGCTATATTTTCTTGGCTTCCCATAGAAAGAGTTCGTATGATTTGTGCTTTCAATCCAATGTCAACATTCTAAATCATGGAACATTGTAAGAAAATATAAATTGCAATAATATATTTACTGTACTGAGATCATTAACTGTGTAATGTATGACATTACATTAGACACATGAAAGGCATATTTTCTTGGTTTTTCTCTTAAGCAACTAGGTTATTTTATTCTATGCTATTACTTTGTTTATTTGCTTATTGCCTTTCAACCCCCCAAGCTTAACCTTCCATATTTTGCTTTGTGATACTGAGACTGACAGTCTATAGACTGTATCTCTCAGACTCCTCGCCAGCTCACTTTCTGATAGCGTCTGACCTAGATGCCTGGAGGGAGTTCGAAAGGCAGGACAAGGAGGCAAGGAGTTTCTTTTGTGTCTCAACTTTCTGCTGCTTCCTTTCAGTAGCAGAGGCCAGATACAGCTCCAGGCCCGAGCTCATTTCAGCATTTCTGTTATCACCTGTCATGCACCACTCAAAGGTACCAGCATCTGTCCCAACTGGCTGGATCACCAGCCTTAATGCTCCTCCATGTCAGAGGTACCAGCACCAGCGGCACAACATCACTTTCTGTGTTCTATTGTCTACGGTCTTGCCCTTTGTTCCCCTAGCAGTGGTAGCTGGTTCTTGCAGTTTCTAATATCTGTGTTAACTTAGCATCGTCTTTTTGCTGTTTCAGTCTTCCAATACCTATGTGACCAGGTGTTTTGTATTAAATACTATTGTAGAAAAATACAACAGCTTTATTTTTCCCAACCAAACCCTGGCTGATAGATTATGAATCACGTAACTCATATTTCCATCTTTGAAGAGATTTATTGATTTTAAAAAACAAGAGATCTACTTAATTGACATTCATTTAGGAAACAATGCAGTTATGCTTTACAAAGGAAGCTTAGAGTAAGTCAAATGGTACCTAGTGGATGAGGAAGATGATGTTTCATGCAAGATGATACTCTGATTTTCCAGGGAAGTGTTTCATAGGAACCCTAATGGTGGAAGCCACATGACAAACTATATGTGAACTGATACATATCAGGACCAACTACATCATTTGCAAGGCTCAGTACAAAAATAAATGCTGGGTCTCTTGTTAGAAAAATATTAAAAATTACAAGACAGCAGCAACAGAACATTAACCCAAGTGTGGGATTCTTGTCACAGTGGGATCCTGGATGCACAGGTTACATGCTGTGTTAGTCCATTTCTGTTGCTATAAAGAAAATACCTGAGGCTGGGTAGTTTATAAAGAAAAGAAGTGTATTTGGTTCATGGTTCTGCACACTGTACAAGCATGGCACCAATGTCTGCTTCTGGTGAGGGCTTCATGGGGCTTCCAATCCAAGCAGAGGACAAAGCGGGAGCAGAGATGTCTCATGGCGAGATAAGGAGCAAAAGAGAGAGGAGGTGGTGCCAGGTTCTTTTAAACAACCAGCTCTAGCGTGAACTAATGAAGCAAAAATGTACTCATTATTTCTGGGAGGGCACAAAGCCACTCATGAGGGATCCTCCCCCATCACCCAAACACCTCCCATCAGGCCTCACACTCAACACTGGGGATCAAATTTAAAACTCAGATTTGGAGAGGTCAAACATCAAAACCATATCACATGCCCATTAGGAATCTGCCCTGCATATAAAGTTTTTTTAGGGAATTGGATGGAAAAGAAAGAAAAGGTATAAAGGTACCAGATATAAACAGCTGAGCTAGGGGGCAGAGAACACTTCAATACCTATCCTACTGATTGCGTATGACACTACACAAGTCTAGTGTAGGGGTCAGCAAACTATTGCCTGTGGATCAAATCTAGCCCACCATCTGTTTTGGTAAATAAAGTTTTATTCTAACACAACCAGGCTTATTCATTCATGTCTTGTCTATGGCTGTTTTTTACCACTACAGCAGAAGTGAGTAGTTGTGACAGAGACTGCAATGCTGGCAAAGGCTAAAATATTCAACATATGGCCTTTTACAGAAGAGTTTGCCAACCCCTGGAATAGTATCATGAACTAGATGCTAGATGTTGAAAATTTCTTAAATGCTTCTTCAGCTCTTCTATGCTTTACATTACCAGATAAGTGGAATAATGACCTTTGCCAATTCTTTTTTATCCCAAAATACGTGATATATACCAAGTAGGTCTCCAGATTTTAGATCTGACTTTAGATCAGAAAATCAGAATCATCAGTTATTCCCACACAAATAGGGAAATCCCTCAAAGGTCATCAAAAGTTCAGATAAGCAGTCCAGCACTGTGTGTCCAGAAGTAAGCATTTCAATATAAATAAAATTTAAATTAGATAATCTTCAATAATCCATAATATCTCTGAATGTTTTGTGCATGAAAAACCACTACTTTTATCATTTATAGCATTTATAGATGCCACGCAACTGAGCGTGTCTGTGCACCTCTTCTGTAAATGACACATTAAGCTGGCTAGCAAAGGCCAACAGTTATAGTCAGTTTTTAGAAAATCCATCTGAAATAACTGGGCAATTATATAAAAACTTACCCATAAAACAAAGTAAATCTTATTATCAGTACCATGCTCAGAAATTACCAACTTTCATTTTAACGACCTGCAGATGCATTACACAATAGTAGTTCCTCATTTCAGGAAAATAGAAGTAGAATAACTATGCACTGGGGATTTAGCTAAAGAAGTATTCGATTCTTCAAAAATGCAATTTTACTTCAAGCATAAGCAGCAGGGATGAGTTGTGAGTTTAGAGTTCACCTAATGTTTTTTATTTGAATGGTGGGAAAGTTCAAATGAAGGCAATTGGACTTATTCTTTTCTCTGCCAAAATTTGGGATTTTAACACACATATTATGTTGGTCGTTCAGAAAACGTACACAATGGTATTCAGCTTAGTTTTAAACTGTGAATCAGAAATAAAAAATAACAACAGATGGAGAAAATAAAATTGAATTCCTAGTATATTGCAAACAAGCTTAAATACTGTGTTCAGTTCCCATGTGCTATGCTATTCTATCCGAAGGACTAAATGTGACAAATGTTGCAAGTGACTCACAGTCCATGTCTATGTGCAGTCACAAATAGAGTGTTTCACAATAAACTCTTTTTTCTTTTTTTTTTTGGTTTTACTGTTAATTGCCATCTACAAAATTCTAACAAACTTTGAGTTTATTTTAAATCACAATAAGAATATCTGTCAATGTGTTTGCATCACCTAGATTTTTTTATTTTGTGTTGTTCAAAGAGATTCCATTGTATTGATCACCAAATATGATGGAGGATGCCTTTTATAAGGCCTGAGAAATCCATCTGTGTATGACATTGCACAACTTTTCCTACACAGAAAACACACACACACACATGCACACACAAATCCCCAGTTCTATAATTTTTACTAATTTTATGTCTGTTATATCCTGAGTTGAGACTTTCATCAAAGATTCTTCTCAAAATCTGCATCATGACATTTTCATCCGTGATTTTATGGGTGTTTCCCCCACAGACTTTGGGCTAACTTATATTTTGTTGCAATTTCCTTTTTTTTAATGGAGAGAGGGTCTTGCTCTGTTGCCCGGGATAGAGTGCTGTGGTTCATCAGAGCTTACTGGAACCTCAAACTCCTGGGCTCCCGTGATCCTCTTTCTTCAGCTTCCTACGTAGCGGGGACTACAGACATGTGCTGCTGCATCTGGCTAATTTTTCTATTTTTAGTAGAGATGTGGTCTTGCTCTTGCTCAGGTTGGTCTCAAACTTCTAACTTCAAGTGATCCTCCTGCCTCAGCCTCCCAAAGTGAAGGATTACAGGCATGAGCCACTGAACCCGGCCTGCAAAATTTTTTATCAGAATACAACATGCATACAGAAAAGCAAACAAATCAAAATCTACAGCTCAATTAATTTAACAAGTAGATACTTTCCTTAGAGCAATATGCAGATAAAGCAGAATGTATAGCTCACCACACACCTCCTATTACTTCCTTTTAGTCACAACCTCACAAGAGGTGCCAATGTCATGAATCCTAACCTCAAAGATTACCTGTGCATATTTTATATTTCATTTAAGTGGAATCATACAGTATGTGCTATGATATATCTGGTTTCTTTAATTTATTTGTATGCCTATGGAATAGATTTGCATTGTTGCATAAATTTTTATTTTTCATTTTTATTTTTTCGAGTGATACCATTATATTATGAATCATCATCCCTGTTCTTCTCATCAAATTCTTTCACTGAACCAACCTGTATTACCTCCTTTTTATTATTTTTTGTTTCAATCAAATTTTTGATATCTACTTTGTGCAATTCACTGTTCTTGTCATTGTGAAAATAAAAATTTTTTTTGTTGAAATCTATCTATGTCTTAAGAAATTTAACATTTAACAGAGGGTACAAAATATAGCTAACTCAGATGTCATACAGAATTATGGAAGTCCTAAATAGAGGTACAAAAAATGTGTTGCAAAAATGTAATAGGAAGATGTATTTATTTTGCCTAAAGAGACCAGAGAAAAGATCATCTAAAAAGTTGCCTTCACAGTTAAGAAGGATTTAGATTTGCTTGAGTTCTTTGTAGATTGTGGTTATTAGCCCTTTATTGGAGGCATAGCATTTGAATATTTTCTCACATTCTGTAGGTTGTCCATTTGCTCTGTTGATTGCTTCCTTAGCTGTGAAGAGAATTTTTAATTTAATCAAGTCCCATTTATTTATTTTTGCTGTTGCTAGGATTACCCTTGAGGTTTTTTTCATAAATTCTTTGCCTAGGCCAATATATAGGAGAGATTTTTACAACATTTTCTTCTAAGATTTCTATGGTTTCATGTCTTCATTTAAGTCTGTTAAGGATCCATCTTGAATTAATTTTCGTGAGTGGTGAGAGATATGGATCCTGTTTCAATCTTCTACATGTGGCTATCTAATTTTCCTAGCACCATTTTCTAATAGAGATTCTTTTCCCCAGTGAATGTTTTTGTCTTCTTTATCAAAGAATAGATGTCAATATGTGAATGGCTTGATATCTGGATTCTCTGTTCTATTGCATTGGTCTATGTACCTATTTTTGTGCCAGTACCATGCTGCTTTAGTTTCTGTAGTCTTATAGTAAAGCTTAAAGTCTGGTAAAGTGATGCCTCCAGATTTGTTCCTTTTGCTTAAGATTGCTTTGACTATTTGGCCTCTTTTCTGATTCCAAACGAAGAGTAGAATTACTTTTTCTAGGTCTGTGAAAAATGACAGTATTTTGATGGGAATTGCATTGAATCAGTAAATCACTTTGGGTAGTAAGAACATTTTAACAATGTTGATTTTGCCAATCCATGAACATGATGTATTTTTTCATTTGTTCACATCATCTGCAATTTCATTCCTCAGTGATTCTTAGTTCTCTTTGTAGAGATTTTTTACCTTCTTGGTTAAATATATTCCTAGGTATTTGATTTTCATGGTAGCTATTGTAAAAGGCATCGATTCTTTGATTTGATGCCCCGCTTGACTGTTGTTGGTGTATTTGCAACAATCTATATGGAACTGGAAACCATCCTCCTAGGTGAAGTATTGGAAGAATGGAAAAACAAACACCACATGTACTCACTATTAAATTGGAACTAACCGATCATTACTCATGTGCACAGATGGAAGTAAAACTCAACAGAAATAATGTAGGTGGGGGGAGAGGAGATGGGTGGATTCATACCTAATGGGTACAATGTACACTATCTGCGTGATGGACACACTTATAACTTTGACTCATGCAGTACAAAAGCAATCCATGTAACCAAAACGTTTGTACCCCTGTAATATTCTGAAAAAAAATAAAAATAAAGAGAACATAAAAAAAAAAAGAAATTAAGAAGAGGTGTTAAAAGGAAAGCAGAAAGATACCAAGGAGGAATTTAGCTATATAATATGACATAAAAAATGGAGACTCATAATAAACTTAGTGATAGCTTATGTCAGACCTATGGATTAGGCAATCACTGGTTTGTAGCATATGGGTAATAATCCCACAATTTGGAAATTAGTTGTTTATTTTTCACATTTTATCTAAGGGCTTATTATTATATGTAAATTGCTATGTTATAGTTTGTTTTGAATTAAACATATTATCATAAAAATTAAAAAAGAAAGAAAAACATTTTTCTGAAGGAGAAAAAAATAAAGACAAAATCAAAAAAAAAAAAGAAAAGAAAAGATGGAGTTAGATAGTTAATGAAAGAGTATAGGCCACTGCTGACTGAGGACATGTTGTGAACAACGTTCTGCAACACAAAACTGAAAAAGAATTGTCAGAAATGACTGATGAGATGTTCTAGCCGATTCTGTTGGAAAGATAACCTAGGACTTTTCGGCAAAGGCCTCTTTCCTCATGGTGGGAGCTACGGAGCTCCTCTCCCTATTGCCTTCTCTCCTTTTCAAAAAGTTTAAGCTACCTTGTTTGTTCCACTATTCCTCACTGTTAAATTTATGTCTTGGCTCTCCTTGGATTTTTCCCTATTCTTTTGCTTTCCATATTTCTATTATTCAAACAAGACGTGATCACACCATTAAAATGAAGCAAAACAAAATAGATCTAATTGTAAAACAATAACAGTAGTTTTCTAGATCCTTTGGATTTCTCATTCTCTTGACATTCTCTTTACTCAATCTTGAATTTAGTACATAGGATGTACTATAACAAATTTGAGACAATGGAGTTTTATATCTCTATTACATATTTATTTTTGCATGTTTTGAATCATATGTCATTAGATGCTCAATCCATGTTTGGAAAATGTTGATATTAAAATTGCAATTAAAAACCTAAATTCTTAGCTAATATCATTTTATTTATATTGCAAACATTCCACATCTATCACATGTTTACGGCTGTGGCTTAAAATTTCATTATTACTAGCACTGAGATTTTTTTTAACATAGAAAATAATTTTTAATTTTAACAGTGGTTGCTTCCTGCTAAGTATGCAATTATTAACAGCCCATGTGTTGAGTCCCACAGTCAACGTGATGACATAACTGCTCAAAATAAATGAAAGTATTATAGGGTTGCAGTAGCTTCCTCAGTACTGACATTAGTATTAATACTCTTGAAATCGCTCTCTTGGTGTGCCTTGGAAACACTTTTTCTGTGTGTCTAGTGCACACAGAATGAGATTTGCCTTATTCAGATTTCCATAAGGTAACTGCTGAGCAATCTTAGTACCATCCATTCTTATCATGTGATTAGAACAGTGTAGCTAAGTTGCAAGTCACAAGGCTTGAAACTTGTAAAAATACAGGACAAATGATGGGAAATTTGTCAAAATGATGTCAGATGGCAAATTTCGGTGAGGAAATAGATTGGAGTGATTTTCCTTGGATATTTAAAAAAAAATTCTATTATAAGAACTACCATATCTGAAAAGTATTTTTTGATAGAGAGAAAAAAATGAATATTTTATGTCTAAAATTAATTAAAATATCAATTACAATACTATTAGTAAAGCATTTTATAAAATGCATATGAAATGGCAATAAAATGCTTGTAAAAGGTTTTGGATATTTATGTACCCATGAGTTAGCTGGACAAATATTTGATCAAATTAAAATATTAATCTAGTCAACTTCAACTGACTTTTTTTCTTAAATTAACTGACAAAAATAATGCATTGGTGATTTATTCAACAGCACAAATTTATTTAGCATCTTTTATATATTTAAAATTATGCTGTTAACAAATGATACAATATGAAATAAGTATGCTACTGTCCTTCATCAATTTATATGCTATCAGAGTAGACTAAAAACAAAAACAATAATATGATCTTCTCCTTAGACCTCTTTTCCTATGAACTTATGAAATAATGTGCAATAAAAACAATAGAAACAGAGTGAAAACATTGGCTGAAATAAGAACCACAGTACACATTTCATTTGTTTCCTTATACTTTTCCTGGAATGCTCTATGGGGACCCTTATCATTCTCCTAGGAAAATCAGAGGTTTTCTCAATATCACTGCAAACATGTATATGTAAAGGAAAAAAGAATATAATCAACTTGGATGAGATATTCTCATAACTATAACAAGCTATCACTTGTTTTGAAACTCTACCAACTTTCCCAAGAAAATTCTTGATTCAATAAAACTATAGTTCCAGCTCAACCAATTGTATCTACGGGGGACTATTTTTGTGCAACATTATTTTCTTAAGATTTTTATTGATTGAGAGATGGCCTAAAGTCATAAACTCAAAAAGTTGATACATATCTGGTTTTACTTTTATTATGATTTATTTTCTGATGTGCTGGGACTGTATTTTTACCTTAAGGATTTCACTTACAAAGTTTTTATCTCTGTTTCTCATCAGTGAAAAAATTATCACTCCATAGTACTACTCCATTTACAAATTATTACCTGAATGACATAGAAATGATTTCTACCTTAGCTATTTTCTATGCCTGTTTTAGATGAGAAACCCTAAGTCCTCTCAATGAAAAAAAATCTTGGGTGTAAGATGGCTTCTAAATGCTTCCAAAAGAACCTGGAAATATTTATATTTTGGAAATGCCAAAAACAATCTAATGAATTTACTATTTTTTTCAAATTTTAGGTTAGTTTGATAGAGTAAAACATAATTTAAAGCTTCAGATCTATTCAGAGGAGAATTTTACACTGTACTGGCCAAAAGAATTGTATTTACTATGACTTTTTTTTAAAATTTGTATTTGAAACACCTGTGAATGAATGAATGATACGTCAAGATCCCTAGAGGGACGCTGTGTATGATCTGGTCTTGACCGATAACAGTAATAATGAATAAGAGTCTGTGGGAAAGTTCTAAGCAACAGGAGCTTTTGAACTCATTGCAAAAATTTCTCTTCTTGGGAGTATAGGTGATCTGACCGAGAAAAAGAAAAAAAGAGGAATCCAAGTCAAAATATAATGATAGCCCTTTAAAGCTGGGTTAGTTTTCTACAATAATAATACAAAAAGAATGAAAGATAAAAAGACACTTCACAAAAGAAGATGCATAAATAATAAATAAAGTTGTAATGAGGTAACCAGAAATATAACTTATTGTGATTCTCTTTTATTCATTTTCTCCTGTGAGACTTTTTTTTTTTTCCTGGTGAGTCAGAGATAGATTATTTCCAGGATTATTACAGTGGAAATGGAAAGAGCAAAAAGTCAATGTTGTTCATTATTCTCTTTTGTTTTTACATCCAAAATGGATCTGAGAGGAGCAGGCTACAGAGTTACTGCTATATATTACACTGAAAAGAGAATAATGAAACACAACGTTACCCAATCCCAATAGGGAAGAGTCACTCGTGGTAGGGGAGAGGAATGTCAGCATAACTTTAGAGAAGATCTGATGGTGGGAAACAGGAAAAGATGATCTAATCAAGTAAATGTAGATAAAAAAGATATTTTATCTTTCAAGTTGGCAAATATTTGTTAGCTAAAACTCAGTGCTTCCAAAGGCACAGTAAACAGACAATCCACTAAGCAGCTTCTAGGAGCATACATTAGTTCAAAACCTTTGGAGATCGTTTGACAATTTATATCAAGGACTATAAAAATGATCATACCTTTAACAAAGGCATCACTTCTAGAAATTTATCCCAAAGAACTAGATAGGAAGGTGCAGAAGAGTGTATGTGCATTTAAAGCATCATCATGTTATCTTTAAGGGATTATTATTTATGATAGAAAATTCAAAACTGCCTAAATATTAACAATAGAATATTCTTCAAGTAAATAGTATTATATTTATAGAGCAGAGATTTGGCAAGTAAATTTCATTATATTCATAGGGTCTTCTAAGGTACTGCTAAGCAGGTGGGGTTTTTTTTGTTTTTGTTTTTTACATTGTACATATTTTTTATTAGTTTTCCCCCACTGGAATGTAAACTCCATAGGGGCAGGGATTGATTGTTTTATACAATGATATATCCCTAGAATAGTAACTGGCTCACATAGTAGGTATTTAATATTATTTTTGAACAAATGAACAGAAGGAACATTCTGGAACCTGCTCAAAAACAAAACTGGAAGTAAAACTGGCACAAGAATTAGTTTTTCTCACCTCTTCCCCTCCCTCTGAGACCTCTATTCCAGCACTAAAAGAATTTTGTTCTATATAAGAAAATACAAAAATGAATCCTATATAACTAAAAGTAAAATAAAATACATAACTTTGTAAACAATAAGATAATACATAAATGCACACTCACACACATACGCACACACATACACACACTGTCCCAGGTGCCCAGAATTGCATAATAGACCAGAATTGTGTACTGTTTAAGGTGGGAGGAATTTTAGGCTGCCATACACATAATAATGTCTCCGTGGATCACTTTGTTTGTTGCTGGCTGAGATTTCAAAGAATTCTGCAACATTATACAGATCAACTGTGATGTGTCTCCACATAGCCTGCTCGGAACACTACTGGAATAGTTCCATATCATCTATCTAATTCCCTCACATATTCCTAGTTTCTCAGTGCTTGATCCAAATACTCAATAATCATCCTCACTGATATTTCAATGTTATGGCTTTATTGTCCAGATTATGAAATAAAATCTGTCTTTTAGGATACAGCTAGAGTTAAGATAATGTCAAATGAAGCAGAATCTCCCTTCAGGTAAACTGTATAATGTCTAAGAACACAGTTAAAAGAAAAAAAATGAGCTGACTACTCAAATTGATTCAGTGGAGTTGTCATCCAAGTTTCTGTTTCTATCTACAGGGGTTCACACAACAAAACAGTGTATTTTCACCTTGTTATGCTTCCTATAACTGAACATTCAATTTTATCCTCAAATAACTTTTATACTAATTCTTACTCTAGTGAGAAAAATACCTAAAGCATTAGAAAATGATTACTGTGACACTGTTAGATAAAAGAAGGTCTAATCTAGATATGATAGATTCATTATAAATTTTTCAGAACTAATTGTTAGAGTATAGAGTTGAGAACTTACACGTGTCAGGCAAATACAATGGTTTTACTTCCTCTTCAAACAAAAATGCCAACCTTTTTCTGACTAGTAGATGACACCAATTAAAGGAGAAAAAAGTAATTTAATGGAAATACATTGCATAATGATGAGAGAATATTGATAAAATATTCATTTGAAAAAGATAGTAAAATCAAAAAGTCTGTGAAAATTTCTTCTTTCAGGAGTATCATTTCATCAGTGATCACTTTCTTAAAAGAAAAGATCAAATTTAAATGCATTAGCTTGCCTCTTTTTTTAGTTTTCAATGTAAAAATTAAAAGATATGAATAATATTGGAAGTTGGTTGATTTATCATGATGTAATTAGGAACTTGTTAAGAGATGATAGAAGCTGCTGCTCTTCCAAGATTGAGAGGCTATTTTGACTTTAAGAGAAGCCAGTCAAATGTTTTTGCCATATCAGCCAGGGTTATTTTGATTAACTTATTTTAAAAATATGTAATATATCTTAAACAATAAAGGAAATTGTTGGATCATATAACTAAGAAGTTATTCTAGACAGATAGGCTTTGAAATTCGAATACTACAGAAAAGATAAAAGCATCTACTTCAACAAAATATCACTACAAAGTTAGGAACTGAAATTTCAATAGTCCTGATATGTCTGAATTAGGCCTCAGAGTATTACACTGTGGAATACATTGATTGGCTTATGTTGTTCAAGTTTACTCTAGGAGGTAGGGTGGGATCTCTCCCTTTGAATCCAAGAAATTCAGGATACAATCGAAAAAGAGTCAACCAATCTATTGATTACCCCGTTTGCCACTCAATGTGGATTTTTAGAACTGACCAGTATTTCTCCTTGTCCATTTCATAAGACTGCCTCCATACCAAGAAGTAATATTTTAATTCTAGGTTAAGCTCCATGATGGAAAATTCTCCTCATGCAATAAGGTAGTATTGTGTGTGCTCTAAAGAGAACCACTTTGAAAGTCAGAAGTGAACATAGTCTAAGAGCTATCAGAGGTTAAAGGGATGTCTTTTGTTTGTTTGTTTATTTATTTACTTTTAACATTTTGATATTTCTTTTTTTTCCCCAACAAACATTTGAAAAAATGTTCAATATCACTAATCATTAGAGAAATGGAAATTAAAACCACGATAAGACACCATCTTACTCTAGTCAGAATGGCTTTTTGACTAAAAAGTCAAAAACAATAGATGAAGTGATGTCTTAATGTCAGTCAGCTTTAGCTCTATAGAGCATTTGATTTAAGTTCTACTAAACAACATATTAAAAAATCACAATATCAGAATAAAAATATTTGATTTCTAGTGCTACTTATAAAACCCTCTAGGTTTTGTGACAATCTGTTTGTGATGCAGAAATTTTATCTACAAAATAATTAGTTCTAAGATATTTCTGTAAAGATTAAATGAAACAATTATTATAATGTGCTTTATAAACTGTAATGTCTTATAAATATGAAAATATTGATACTGTTATATACAAAGGTTAAGAATTATTGATATTGTTAGCATATCATCAACTAACAAAATCACTTTATAAGATGGAAATCGAAAAAGTTGTTTAATCATCAGTTTGAAATTTTAAGATGTATTTACTAAAACTTTGGACCCTATTTTTCTGAGCAGCTTTTGATAAATACATCAATAAAAAGAGAAGCAGCCAGTGAATGTGGTGCTGATTCCAACCAAGCACTTAAAAAACTGTTCTCTTAACTTTACTGCTTTTTCCTGCTTCCTTTCTCATGCTCCATCTGCAAGTTACTAATCCAAGAACTGTCTCCCTTGAGTATATGTTTTCCCCACAAAGATAGTTCCTGGAACTGAAAGGATGTTAAAAGAAAGATTAGCGCCTAGTAGAGGAACTCCTGAAACAAAAAGTGGACCCAGTAGAACAATCAAAAGAAAGAACTTGGACATTTGAAACAAAGCAGGTTTCAGACAGTACACTCAGAAATAGAGGACCCAGAAAACTCAGAAAACCTAATAAGAATTTTCATTTAGCAAAGACAAGCTTTTTTCTAAAAGCCTCTGTCCTTTCCATGACTTTCCAAGTTCGTTTCTAATTGCATTAAATTTTCTAGAATAACCATTCTTTTGGAAGAAGAACATCCTGGCCAACACAAACCTTGATCCATTTGTTAGGTATAATTTATATCATAGAAGATTTAATTGACTATATGACAAAATAGCAGAAGCTGGATTCATCAATCAATGATTATAAATTTGATGCCATGGACAAGTTTTTCCATGGCTTTTAGGATGAAATTTTTGTGATAAACCTATACAGTTATGAACAAATCTGATATACAGAAAGACTAATAACAGTCTTAACTTCGTCTTTGTCATGATGCTTTTGCTGATATTATTCTAGTATCACCTTCTTAACTAACTTTTCTATGATTCCTTTCAAATGCTAACCCATTTATTTTTTTAAGAAGTCATAAAATCTTTTAGAATGTGCCATATTATTTAATATTTTTATTGATTATTTTTCATAAGTGTCTCAATTTTCTAACCAGATTTTAAGTTTCAGGAGGATAGCTCTAGGAACAAACCCAACATGCAGCAAAGATTTTTCATTCATTTATTAAACATCTACTGTGTGCCAGGCTCACTAGCAGGTGATGATACATAAATTTTAGTATTCATGTTACCTACAAATCATATGTAATTGATATAAGCATTTACACACAGAGATAAACCATATTCTATTACTTCTAGAATGTATTCAAAAGGAAAGATAAATTGAGAGGAAAGTAGAGATTTCAGAGATTGTTCTATGCTAAATAAAATTTTTCTTTTTAAATTAATAACCATCATCTCTTCATCATATATTTTTAAAAATTTTTAGATCCAACGATTTGATGTGTAATTTAAACTGTGTCTTCACATTGTAAAGGATATTTTCATCTCATCTTGTAGATGGTACCTGCAATCTTAATTCTCAATAAATATTATTATTGTAATAAAGTACAAAAGAATTATAAAAATTGGCAATGTCTAAGGTGTTTCTTCATTTCTGAAACTCAGCAACATTGCCTATAAGGTACGTTTTTCATTGTAAAATTTTCACCATTTTCATTACACTCTAAGAAGCTGGAATACATTACACTAGATCATTAAAAATCTATTGTCCATTTAAATTTGGCTTGGAGCAGGAAGGAGAGTAGCATAAGAAAAATGTATGAAATAAAGAAATTATTATTATTTCTTGCCTCTAGTTCTACTCTACAAATTTCTTCTTCTCTCAAGTCACCCATTAATTTGAATCTCATGGAAGAAAACCTGGATATGATTCCCCCTTTTCTGACATTTAAAAAAAACTTATGAAATCAATGATACTAAATTTCAAAAACCACATGTTATAGATTAGAATAAATATTAATAACAGGATTTGAACAAAAATCAAAAGCCCAAGTTTTATGAAGAAAATTAAAAATTATATAAAATGAGCAGTAATAATTTGATAGTAACCTTCTAGACTGGATTAGCAACAAGCATTATCCCTAAAATGTAAAATTCCATAAATTTTTAGATTATTGCTAATTACATGGTAGTCAAAAGACCCTCAGGGATCCAAAAGAAATGAGATTTCTTAAAATAAATTGTGTTTATGGCCATCGCTTTAATTTGGTTTCTACTGTAAATGTTTTTCCATAGACATAGTAAAATCTTGGATTTCAGCACTTTCTGTCACCCACCCTAAGAACTTCCACCATTTAAAAACACTTCTTGCAAAGAGCAAGAAATACTGGTTCTGCATGGAGTTCAGGAAAGAAACTATTACAAATCTTTTTTTAATAAACCAATTTGCTGAGCCAGGATTTCCTACATTGTATCTTAGAACAGGAGTTCTAAGAATTTCCTACAAATAAATAAGGTTGTCGATTAATATTACATTCCTCCATCATTCTCAATAATTAGCATGTTACAGATTCTGAAAATATTGTAGTAAAAATATATATTCAAAATTTCAAACTTGTGCACAAAAAATTGTTTTCAAAATTAATATCAAATAATGCATAGACTAAGCTTTTGAAAACAGTGATGCAAACCTATTAATCAATTTTACATTTTCCAGTTTCTAACTTAAACATGCCACATGGTTCTATAATGAGAAGTCATTTATCAGGCATCATTATAACATCAACTCGACCACATAAATTAAATGTCTTGCCTTCATCTACTTATTTTTAAAATATTTATTTCATAATCACTGTGAACAAGGAATTACTTGCTATCCGAGGATAAATAACTGAAAAGATGTTGTTCAAAAAGCTGATAGTGTAAGAAAGAAAATTATCCAAATAAAGACTTGCCATGGAGTGTAGTAATTGATAAAATTGCTGTGCTTTGATTCTTTTTTTCCATAAAATATTGTCCTTTACTTTTTTAGTTTAATTTTATAAAAGCTTCCTCTTCATACTTACTAGGAAAAATTTAAACTTTGCTTTATAGTACAAGATTACAATTTCAAATTTAAATTTCCTATAATGAAATTATATCCTCAAAGAGTATAGAAAGATTTAGAACTGTTTGTACCTGTATTTAATGGCAACAGGGTGGATTCCCTTAGTTATTGTTTGTTCATTTGTTTCCTTCTGTCAACTCATTGTATTTTTTGGTTTCATTGGTTGTCTTTTTTGCAAACTCTGAACAATGCTTCCATTTCATGGCTCACAGTAAAACTAATGTTTGGAAGAGGAAATCATACTATCCAGTTTAACCGCTGAGCTGACCTTTATCCTTATTATAAAAAAGAGAATCTGTGTTGATCAGCATTTATCAGCTTTTCCTTCAGCTATCTAACTCCTCACTTTTCTAACTACCGTGTGCCCAAGCACATTTATGCACATTTAATTCGCTCCTGAAAGGGATTTTCACTTCTGAAAGGGGATCTTATACACCACCTTAAATTTTAATTAATTCCCTATGTGATATTTGAGCATCTAATATAAACTTACTTCAGGTTAGAAAAGTACCAATATGGGTGGGGAACAAAAGCTTACATGTTCACCAAAAAGCAATATAAATTACCCTATAAATCAGAATAGAATCAATAAAAATAAAAGTGGAATATATGAACACAAAATAAGTTTTGTGATTTTTTTTTGTTTTTTTAGAAAGAGGAAAGAGAATAATAAAAAAGACCAGTATGTCCCATCATCCTTATCATAAATGATAAGTCTTATACATAATCGAGTTTACTAATAATTCAAAAGCAAAGGCCTAGAATAATTTCCCATTATTGTCAATATATTTTTACAAATATAATTTCTTTCCCAAATTAGGAAAATGTTCTGGCACAGATTTTGTATATGACATATAAGCAATGCACGTGGATCGTAGTTTGAAGAGAGGAATCCATTAAGTTTTGGAATATCTTTTCTTTATATCCCATTAACCACATAACTTAAGAGACATTTGTCAGTGAGCCATGCCCCCTAAATGCACAAACTCTAAGCTCCTTTACATCATAGAGATACCAGATATATCCTGATAAAAAGCATTTAAACAGTATGTACTCGCCATTATCTTTCTACTGTTTAATATTACATGTGCATTTACCCAGGAGGTTATGCATACAAAAATATTTGTCCAGGCCCTTTCTTTTTCTTTTCCCTTTTCTTTCTTTCTTTCTTTCTTTATTTATTTTATTTTTTTTTTTTTTGAGAGGACAAGGTCTGCCTCTGTTGCCTAGACTAGACTACAGTAGTTTCATCATAGCTCATTGCAACCTCAGACTCCTGGGCTTGAGGGATCCTCCTGCCTCAGCCTCCTAAGTAGTTAAGACTACAAATGCACCACCACACCTGACTGATTTCTCTATTTTTTGTAGATATGGGGTCTCAAACTCCTGGATTCAAGTGAGCCTTCCATCTTGGCCTCCCAAAGTGCTAGGATTATAGGAGTGAACCATCACACCTGGTCCGTTTCTTTCTTTTCCAAGTGTCACTGAAAGGGGAGAAAATAGGATACAGACCTGTGGTTAACCCGGTATTTTCCACTGATATTACTGGAGTGTTATTCATGGAAGAAAGTAATTGAACTTGATAATGTCACTTAAGCATGGCCAGTATGACAAAGCTTACCTCAAAAAAGCTTGTTCTCAACTGCTTTTCTCAACAATTAAAAACTCCAACACATTGAAAGATTTATTTTTCCTTCTTGTTCTTTTATCATACAATAATATTATTTTATCTGGTAATAAACCGAATGATGTAAAGAAAAATAGCATTAAAGTAAGCACTGCTACAAACGCAGAGTAAAACAAGCAACACTGTTTTTGTAGTTTAGAGGGATCATTCCTCACTCTAATAGAATGCATTTACAAACAATATCATACAAGGAACACATTTAAGTATTTTCTCTTGTGTTTTGCCAAGATAAACTTTCATTTTTGAAACACAAAAGATTTTGTAATAAACTTGAGGTAATTTGGGGTATGCTATAAATACACTGCAGCAGCAGACTGTGGAAGTTAAGCTATCAAGACTTGAATGATATTAAACAATTTGTCAGCTATTTATAATTAAATCAATATCACTCTTTTTGAGAGTACATCTTTGTCAATCAAATTCCTTGAGGGGGCTGCCCTAATCTTCATCAGCTCTTGATTGCTGACATCTGAAATATATAGGAATCATGAGTTAAAGGCCAAACTATTTTGAAAATGTGTTAGGTCTATTACCATTGAATCACAGATTATCTACTGGCATTAAAAACTCATCTAATTTTGTCCATTTCTTTTTTGTGCATCTTCATTTCAATGATACAGTAATTTTTGCCCAGTTTGTACTTGTCCAATATTTTCTTTTACCAGAAGTCATCAATAAAAGTATAATTAATGAAAAATGCTATTGAAATCCATTGACAATTGAGGGTATTATGTTTATGTCAATTTATCAGTTGTAATCATCATCAAATTATATAGATAAATATATATTTAAAGTCATTTAGGGAATATATATATAATAAAGATTATATTCTGAGATTGATTTTTAAACACATTTAAATCCATCAAAATCTGCATATAAAAAATTTTTAAAACAACTTGCCTAATTGTCATTTTATCATCTTTTCTGTGTAAATTCATTGAATAATCACATATATATTTATATACAAAAGCATAAAAACATAAATTTCTAAAAAATTTTAATCGCATTTATAATTTTTGGAACTTAGGGAAATGTATACAAAAAGCAAAGAAATAATACAACACTTTATTACCAAATGATTGGTATCCAAGATGGGATGTTTATACTCCTAAAATACATTGGGGTTGTTGAAGAAATTATTAAAATTTTTATTTGTATTTTATTTCTTATACATTTTTAGTTACCGTCTTTCTACAATTTTAACATATATAATATATATGTTAATATATATTATTACATATTATTACATATATAATATGTTGATACAGTAGTAATGCATGTATATACAATTTATTAATAAATACATAGAAATGCTTTGGGAATGTAGTTTATTTTTTAATGAAAAACATCAATGATGAAAAATTGTGTAGATACATGGGTAAAGGACATGGTCCTATAATATTGAAAAAATCAGTCCCATCAACATTTTTCATCTACATGTATTCTAAAATATTGCAGGAAATTTTCCATATAAAACTTGCCTCATTGCTAGTTCTTTCTGTAACACACTCTCTCTCTTAACTATTTATTCAGGTAATACTATCTACAGCAGATGGGGTTGATTAACAGGTGGGTTGAAGAATATAATATTTCCTTGTTGAAATTTTTGCCTTATATATAAAAAAGCTTAAATACTATAAAGTAATTACAATGTAAATTTGAAATCCTTTAATTGAATTTTCTTAAGTCTAATCTTGTATTTGCAGAAATCATGAGCTCTTAAATAAGAAAAAAATAATATTGTCATATTTTGAGCTTAATTAGGTATATACATGTGTGTGTATATATACACAAAGAGTGAGAAAGAGAGAGAGAGAATCAATTAGATGTAATATTTATCAGGCAGACAGCAAGAAAACCTCAACTTTTAATGGTCCTTGAATTAAAATTGCTATACTCGAGTAGAGATGATTTAATAAAAATGATATAGAATATATGAATCTAATAATACTTTATCAGATTAAGATTCATAATTATTATAATTTTTAGTTTTAAAATTATCTTATGGAGGTGAACAAATTACACATTCCTATGGTTTTGTTATTAACAATTATTTATTTCTTATGAGAGCTTGGGAGTGAGGCTCCTTATATACTGCTAGATTTCTTCAACCATCGACTTGAAAGCCATCACACTAAAGTATTATGAGCTATGGAGTACTGAGGGAAAAGAATGTCACGCCAGATATTCTCTTTCTTTTGTTTAATAACAAAAATGTTGGTTATAATATATGATCATTTCCAATGTGATAGATATTATTCTTTGCATATAGTATTTCTTTTCTTCTTCATAACAAAATAATAAGGTGACATTATCTCCATTGCACTGGTTAGGAAACTAAGGCATTGAAGGAGTTCAATTACTTGCCCTAACTCACACAGTTTTAAAGTGGCGAGGGCATAATTCAAAAGCATATCTAGTTCTGTCTAGGTTTCCGACTACCGCAATCAATTAACTAGGACTTTGTCCTGAGTTCCTATTTTTTTAACTAATTTTTTAATTTAATGATTATTTAACATATACAATTAAATGTAATTATCATATACAACATCATGTTTTAAAGTATATTGTGAAATGACTAAATCTAGCTAATTAACATATGCATTACCTCGAATAGTTATGATATTTTGGTGACAATTCATTCACTCACAGCATTTTTCAAGAATACAGTGTATTGTTAATTGTAGTGACCATGACGTATAACAGATCCCTTGAACCTGTTCTTCTTATCTAACTCAAATTTTGTATCCTTTGTCAATATCTCTCTAAACCCCTTCCCAACCCCATCACATCACCCCAGCCCCTGGTACCCACCATTCTACTCTCTGCTACTAAGAGATCAACTTTTTAAACTTCCACATGTAAGTGAAATCATGTAGTATTTGTCTTTATGTGACTGGTTTATTTCACTTAACAAAATTTTCTCCAGGTTCATGTGTGTCGCTGCAAAAGACAGAGTTTTCTTCTTATTTCAGACTATGCAGTTTTCCATCTCGTATGTATACCACATTGTCTTTATCCACCCATCTGATGACGGACACATAGGTCACTCCATATCTTAACTATCATTAATAGTGTTACAATGAACATGGAAATGTAGATACCTTTTCAACATACTAATTTTATTTCTTGGACATATACCTGGTAGTGGGATTGCAGGACTGAGTTCCTATGTTGTTAATATGTTTGACTCTAGTGAAAAAGCCACAAAAAATAGAAATCTCGAGAGCCAACCCTAAAGATATACCAAGTTTTCTTTTTCTTTGTCGCCCACATTTGCCATTATTTCTCCTCCTTCATGAGCACCTTCTACATAAAATTTTAAACAAATTCTTAAAATGAAGAAAGATTTGTAGCTACAAATAAAAAAAGAAACTCAAACACCTTACTTATGCCACCAAAAATATCTACTTTCCACTGTTGGCATAATTGTGTCACTCTTGTATCCTCACTTTAAGCTTGAAGTTCTTTAATGTGTCTTATAGATAGAGAGCAAGAGGAGGGAAATTCTTCTTTCACCATTTACAACATTCCAGTTTAAAATAAAATCTCCTAGAGAGTAGAGTCAAAGTCTGTAGAGATCAATGACCTGTGTGGTTCTTTCTGAACCTGCCCACAACAGTGACAGTTTGTACCAACCTGTTATGCTCACAGGGAAATTTGTATCTAGGAGAATAGGGATGATACTCTTAGCATATTTTGTGTAAATTAATAACAATGGCACTTAATTATATGCTAGAAAGGATTTTAAACTCCATACGATGTTTATAATAGTGAAAAAGTTGTATGATTTTCTTACTGACATTGTTGGTTCTAGTTGTTACATACAGAACAACCAGATAAACCAGAACATCATTTGATAAATTTGTATTTAGAATAATATCTATGAACAATTTTAAATTGACAACCTAGGAATTCTAGAGTCTCACTTTTTGACCTCTAGTGGAAGCAAATGTAATGACAGCATGGAGTCTGACTCAGTGCCCTTTAACCTCGATGTGCAGGTAATACCTTGTTTAGTTTCCATGTACAATGGTCATTTGTCTCCTTGCTGTGACTGCCAAAAGACTTGCCAATTAGTGTCAATCGTAGAGGTAGTTTGGGAATGTGAGCATTTAACCAGGAAAAATGTACCAACATCATCAACACATTTTTATGAAAGTAGGAACAACACAAATTTGTCATTAAGAAATTTACCCTAAAATGTAATCTCATAATATTCCCCAGTTTCCAAAAGTTTCTAACTACATAAATTAATTTCATCAAAATGAAAGTAAGGTATAATCACATGATATTCTGTAAAACTACGGTTGAATCTGTAATAAAGTAATTGTATTTCTTTTTACCATTTCCCAAACTATCTCATGCATCTGGATGACTAATGCCTGGAGAAAATCAGTAACCAGAAGACAGCCTGCTGACTGTATTCTTTCATATTATCTTTTCTATCTACTATGAAAATCACACTAGGGGGATTCAAAATGGGTATAAGGTAAAGAAACACTTTCACACTTAATCTAAAGGGAAATAATCCTTTCCCAAGAGACAGCGGGTAATTTATAGTTAAACATTTTCCTTTGATCTCTATAACACTTTTTCTATTTGGAGTTAATTTGACTAAGTGTACACCAAGAGGGAATCAAAAAAAAAAAAAAAAAACCAAGAAGAAAAAGAAGGGTTTTCTTCGGGCAGGCAGCCAGGAACAGAGCCGCAGAAACTTTTTTTAATTGATTGAGCCACTAGTGAAACACATAATTGACTCGAAATTAGAGCTGGGCTCTGAAGGCACCAAACATCTCAAATAGGAAATCTGGAGCATGGAAAGACCTGCGTATTTTTAACATTTATGTATCCAGAAAATTATCATTTAAAAAAGGTTTTAATGAAGATTCTGCTTTTCTGTGACCAAAGAAATGCACACAAAACATTGTCATAAAATTTTTGTATATATTCTTTTAAACACATGATATTATTTCAATATCAGCATATTGATAAATACATTATCTTCGTCTTGTTCTCAAAGCAGAAGGCATTTTGAACTAAGAATAATCCTAAATATGAAAGCATCCCTAATTCTGCTCTTTTCAGTTTGGGCTTTGCAGGTGTACACAACTATTTATCATAAGTACTTGATTTTACTTCAGATATATTCTATTTTCTCAGTCACCATTTTATATTATTCTCTGTGTCTTCTTACCGATTCCTATACAACTTCATTGAACACCCGATATATTATTATACAGAGAAAAATACAAGATGCACGTAGAAAGTCCTAAATAATACCAAATATGTCAAGTTTAGGGGGAATTCATTTGCATCCCCACAGGGCTGAATTAAAAAAAGAAGAAGAAAAAAAAAGTGGGAAAAAAAAAGGTTTGGGTGGAAAAAATCCTAACGCTACATTTTAGGTTTATATCCTTAAATGTGATTTTAAGAAATGAGCAAAACCTAAGTCAGTTAAACAAATTTGCCAGTATGTGCCGATATGTATTGAAGCCTTAATGTCAGTTAAATATAATTTTGATATTTAATTTCTTTAGCCTTGAGAGATTGGGAATAAGGCTAAAAATGCATGGTATTTACTTACAAGATAAGACAAGGTTTTGTAAAGCCATTTTAGTACTTCTAGGAAAATCAGTATTCCTGCTCAAAATAAATCTGAGTCAGTATCAGAGACTTATTTACAAGGTGTGAAAACAGTTAAGAAGACATTAGAAGGGGAAACTCAGAGGAAACCTTTGGGAAACTTGATCTAGGCTAGTTAAGATTGTGTTACCAAAAAAGTGATGCCTATGTCACATGGCCTTCCAGGAGAATAATATATCTAATAAGTTATTTTACAAGTGAAAAAAGTGTTGATATTGTTAATTCTTTACCCTATTTTATTAATATGGTTGTGGACGGAGCCATTTGGTGCACCAGATGGATAGGCAAAGTCTGCATATCTTCCATTTGAACAGTCTTGTTGGTCAGGTGACAGTTGTGTTGGAATGCCTACAGAGGGACCCTGGCAAATTTGCTTGGTCTAGAAGTAACCATTGTAAATACTTACTGTGCTTCCTGAACTTGGAACCTTAAAAAATTAAAGAATGAAGTTTTATTTCTAACATTATTATGAATATGCTATAATATAACTATTCATGCCTTCATCTTAGAGATGAGCATCTGAGACCCAGAGGGTTTATTGTCTTGTTCAGGGATACCTAGCAAAAGACCAACTCCAGATTAGAACCCAGATCAGTATCATTAAAAAGAAAAAAACCTCCTGTGTTTTCTACTCCACTATATCATTATCAGTAAACTATTTTAAAATAATATTGTTATACAGTAACTTCCATGTGGTAGGCACAGTTCTAATCAATGAAATTGATTCAGTGAAGAAAATCCCGTATTCATGAAACTCATTTTTTTCTCTTACAATGATTGATGTCCACAGTGTCAGTACTTCACTATCAAATTTTTATCAGGTTCTCAAACATATTATTGCTTACAATTACCAGCCTGTTTTCAAGGCTTATATGAATAAATGACTAATCTTTAAAAAAATTAGTTTCATAGACGGTGATAGTCATATGCAGCTAGTAACATTTGTTCACAGGATAAGGGAGGGTGTGTGAATTCTTAGAGAGAATTCTAATTGCATGCTTTGCCTCCTTCTTCCACTAAGATTCTGAGGCAATCCCTAGAGGATTTTTCTTTTTATACTTAAGAATAATTGCATTAGTACACTGCTATTACTGATGGAGACTGCCATATCCCTGGATAAATTAGGGGAGAGAGAAATAAGAACAGTGCTAGAAGAAATATTTTCTTTCAGAACACTGAATCTTGAGTCTCTACAAGTATATTGGGATTTGCTTATTCTGCATGGTTTAAGTCATATACCCTCAGAGATGCACCACACTGCCAGCAAGATAAACTGAGTTTTGAAAAAAAAGATCCAGAATAATGTTTAACCAAGGAACCTCAGACATCTTCCACATATACCTATACAGCAAAATCTCTCATACACTCTTTGTGACAGGGTACATTGGAGCCAACTCTACTGCAGTGTTGCCAATACCTACCAAAATTTCAAATATATGTACACTTTGAACCAGCAATTTTATTTCTAAGTATTTATCCTACAGATATACATACATGCAAGTGAGATCATATGTGTACAATTTTACTCATGGTAGCAGTGTTTGTTAAAGCCAAAAAATTAAAACAATCTAGAAATTTTTAAACAAACACTAATTATATATATAATTATATATACATATAATATATAAATTATGTCATATATATTTAGCCTATCAATATAACAGAATATTATGCAACCATAAAAATTGAGAAATCTTTTTATGTGTGGAAAAATATCCAAGATATATTGTTTAATTAACAAAGAAAGGAGAAGAAGGTGTAGAAGGATGTTTGAAGTACTCCATTATTGAGTAAAAGAGGCAAAAATATTTTTAGACATATTTTCTCACATAGGAATTCTCAAAAAATCTCTAGTAAATGAAAAACAGTGGTTAAATTTGGGAAAAGCAAGTAACAAGATATGTAGGGACAAGAGTGGAAAAGAGAAATTTCACTTACATACCTATTTATATAATAATTTCAGATATTAAAGTCATGTCTGTATAATTTATACAATCAAAAACATTAATAAATTTAAAATACATAAGTTTTAAAAGCAGCAAATAAAAACACCTCTTTTTCTCAAGTATTTTTTTTTAATTTGGCTACTTAGAGATAGTGATATTAACATTTGAAATATTTTCTGTCTTTCATGTATAGATATCATAAACTTTACTTCAGGATTTATCTACAATTATGTTATAGAAATCAGTGTGATTAAAAATTGCCCAATTCATTATAACTTTTAAAACCTAATATTGCAACTGACATTGAGTGGTATTTTGGAATGAAATTGAGTGGTCATTATAATAACTGGACTAACATTATATCAAATTTATATTATAGATTCATTCCAAGATAAAATTTAAGAAGCCTACTGCTAAAAGTCCAATGCTGTTGTCATTTTAAAAATAAATCTAAATTATATTCTGTTATATGAAAACACTTTATCTTAAAATTTATAGTTTTATTAGCAAAGGAAGTAATTGTTTTGTTTAGAAAATGTAGCTCACTAGTGTATAAACTACAAAGACATAAACTCTGAAATTAGGTGTACAGAGTATTTTAGTATGCAACTAGAAAAAAGGATACATATATAAAATTTATGGATGTTTCAATTGATAGCACAAGAGCTTGGTTTCAGGGAACAATAATACAATGAATTTCAGGTTCTAATTCTGCGGGTATATAAAAAGCACCACTTCTGATAAAAACATCTGTCTCTAGTGTCTCTGAAAACTAGTTCCACAAATTTTCAGTGCTCTTCAGAACATGGGAGCTGATTGAGATTAATCAGGGAAAAGCCCTCTCTAATAAGGCTCTGTCCAGTCCAATTGCTGAACATGACAGTCTTGAGAATTACATCGCCAAATGGTCTACTAGAGATAGAAGGTTGAAAGATTGGCTGAATTAAATAGCTCACCTTAGATGACCTTAGAAATGGACATTTTGATTGAAGGTAAAGAAAAATTCATGCATTAATGATTTTGTATATTATATACGTATTTTGGAAAAAAAATATTATAGGACATTTCTTTTATACTGACTACTTCCAAGTATTATGATCCTGTCTAAATGCTGCAATCACTCAGTGACAGCCTGTGGTGTGAGTCCTTTCCTTCACTCCTGATTACAGATAACATTTGTAGCATAATACCAAGAGAGGGAAGTGAGAGCCTGGACACGGAGACAAGTCATCAGAAATCATAGGAGAATAGAAGCTCATTTTAATAACTTCGCCACCTCCCAGTCAAGTGCCTGCTTCAGACATTTATTGTTATTAGAAAGTGGGCTACTAATACAAGTGAATCATATCTCAGTGTGCTGGTCTTCAACACAATTAATAACCAGAGATTTTGTACATAGATATTTGTCAACTCAATAGAAAAAGATCTTTAAATTGGTGCATAGCTTTGTTGTATGACTCAATCATCACACAATCAGAAGGCTGTTCTGATTGCATGCAGATACGTCACTAGTCTTACCAATAGAAGACATTACTCTGTTTAAAAATATATCCTTATATTTACTGGAATGTAAATATAAGTAAATATGAAAACACAAATAATTATCTTGCTGAAAATATTTTCCAGAATAAATGTTAAAAATTTATATTACTGTAAATTTTTGTTTAAATGTTCATTTTCTTTATCATAAAAATGATACTTTATATTATCTGTTAATTTTTGAATACTTGATTTTGGATGCTTTTCATATTTTATTGTCTCCTATTATCATTTAATTTGTAGAAACACTCATATATTAAGGTTTTTAATGATGTTTTCAGTTTTCTTCAATAACGTCTTCATCAATTATTTATTTGTATTAAAAGTTTTGTCTAAGACTTTTCTAATACATGGAAAATTATTACATTTATTCAGTAAATTCTATTGGTCTGGCAGTAATCACCTTGAAGAAAATACCGTGGTCATGGTCAGACCTAGAACTACTTGAGCATCAAAATAAATAAATAAGTGATGGAATATAACTCATGGGATAGTATAAGGATCCATGAATCCAAATGGATGTAAATAAATAAATGAATAAATGGAGAAAATGTAAAGCTCCTTGTTATAGCAGAATTTTCAATTAATAAATGTTGAAGGAATGATAGAAAAGGAATTACTGCTTGGTGAAGAATACAGTAACAATTGTTCTAGGCAAGAACCATCTATAAACACCAAAAGTAGTGAGCAAAAGCATGAAAAAAAAGATATTTTTAATGTTTCAAAGTACCTCTTTACAAGATGCTTATTAATTAAAAAGGGTGGGAGGGACTGAGACGGTGGACTAGAAGCAGCCAGCAAAAAGACATCCACCTTTGGAAGGATAGTCTGGGAAAGAGTATTGGGAATCAACAGAGAAGCAGTGAGAGGCACCAAAAGCAAAGGAGAGGAGAGTAGGGTGATCCAAACAGCTGGGTAGAAGGTACCCAGGAGAGGCACCCTCATGTGGATAGGGAGACAGATGAGAGAGACCCCAGGGAATTGTAATCCAAGTTGTAGTGACCCTCATGGGTTCCCAGATTGGTGTAGGGAGCTACCTAGAGACTCTGTAGCTGCTCTGCTATGGAGAGAAGGAACCACAGAGTCCCCCTGGCTGCCAACCCCTGGGCACTGCAACTGGTACCTTCAGAGGGCTTAGCCCAAGAACGCTACGTCAACCTGGTGGCCAACTCCCTACTGCCTCCTCTACCACCAAGGGACCTGGGCAGAGCAAGTGTCTATGGATTCCCACACCTGCTGTTCCTGCCTGGATTGACTCCTATTCGGCAACTGCCACCACTGCCATCACTGCCTCCACTGCTGCTGGGGCACCTGGACAAACCACACACTCACTACCGCCTGCTTCTGCTGATGCTGCCTAGGGAGCCCCGCTCATCTGCCACTGCCACAGCTGCCACTGAGGGATCTGGGCAGGAGTAAAGCCCCAGGGATGCCCACTTCTGCTGTCACTACAGAGAGGGGCTTGCCCCATTCCCACTGAGGCTGTCAGCAACAGCCTGGGGACCAGCCCACACCTTCACATGAACATCCTCCATCATGTGGTTGGACCGTGACAATCACACAGGAATGGGAAGACACAGAACAGCATTAGTATTCCAGGTTCACAGTGTATCCACTCCTCTCCTGCCTACTCCATCTTCTGGAGCAGAATCCAAGCACACCATCTGGAGCCTGGGAACTGGGAATTACATAACCTAGTCTACCATTACTAGCACCTAAACACCCTCCCAAGGTTCTGAGTTCCAAATGACTCAGATTGCCACCAACAACACCACAGTGGGTTCCCACTAGCATGAGCAAAAGTGTAATTCACCTCCTCCTCTCTTCATTGAGCAATAGAGTTCCCAGCAAAGGAGAACAGGTGTACCTCAAAGCTATCTGTTTGGCCCTGAAGGAAGAGATTTCAAATGATGAGGAACTCTGAACTCTGCCAACATACAAAGCATAAGAATTTTGGCAACATGCAAAAACAGGCTGTTTTGAGACCCCCAAAGGATTATATTAAATCTCCAGCAATGGATATTGACTAAAAGGGAAATGTTGAAAAGATAAATATGGAATTCAAAATATAGATCACAAGTAAGATCAAGAGAATTGATGACAAAGTTGAAAACCAACACAAAGAAACCAAAAAAATAATGCAGGACATGAATGAAAAATTCACTAAAAAGATAGATAATCTAAGAAAAAAAGCATAATAGAACTTCTGGAAATGAAAGAGTCATTAGGGAATTTCAAAATACAGTGGAAAGTTTGAACAACACACTAAACCAAGCAGAAGAAAGAATTTCAGAGCTTGAAGATAAGGCTTTCAAATTAACTCAATCAGTCAAAAATGAGGAAAAGAGAAATAAAAAGAATGAATAATATTTCTAATAAATGTTGGATTATGTAAAGGAAACACATATAAGAATCATAGGTATTCCTGAGGGAGGAGAAAAAGCAAAAAGCATGGAAAACCTGTTTGAAGGAATAATGTAGAAAAACTTCCCTGGTATTGCTAGAGATTTAGGCACCCAGAGGCAAGAAGGTCATCAAACACTTGGAGAATTCACGAAAAATAGGACATCACCAAGACACATAGTCAACAGTTTAGCCAAAGTCAAAGTGAAAGAGAAAATCCTGTAAGCTGCAAGATGAAAGCATCAAATAACTTAACAAAGAAAAACCCATCAGAATAACAGGAGATTTTTCAGCAGAAACCTTAGAGTCAGAAGAGTTGGGGTTCCATTTTTTAGTCTTCTTAAACAGAATAACTGTCAGCCAAGAATTTGGTGTCCTGTAATCAAAAATGAAGGAGAAATAAAGTCTTTCCTAGACAAGCAAACACTACGGGAATTTGTGACCTCCAGACCTACCCTATAAGAAATGCTTAAAAGCGCTTTATATGTGGAACAGTACAATAAATACCCAATGTAAAAATATCCAGAAATTAAAATTCATAGCTCTTATAAAACAGTAATGCAAGGCTGAAGATGAAGCAACTAGGTAACAATCAAGATGATGATGAGAACAGTATCTCATATATTAATATTAATATTTGATTTTAATAAGTCCAAATGCCCACTTAAAAGATATATAGTGGCAGAATAGATATTTTTAAAAATCCCAAAAATATGCTGTCTCCTAGGAACCCATTTAACTCACAAAGATTCTCATAGACTCAAGGTAAAGGGGTGAAAAATAATATTCCATCGAAATGGAAACTAAAAGTGAGCAGGAGTATATCAGATAAAATAAACTTTAAATAAACAATGGTAAAAAAAGACAAAGATAGTCAGTACACAATGGTAAATGGATCAATTCAACAAGATATAGCAATCCTAAATATATATGCACCTAACATAGGAATTCCCAGATTCATAAAATACATTCTACTAGATATTAGGAAAGAAATAAACAGCAACATTATAACAGCCAAAGACTTCAACACTCCACTGACAGAGCTAGATAGATACTCAAGACAAAAAATTCAAAAAATAAATACCGGACTTAAACAATACTCTAGAATAGATGACCTAACAGACATTTATAGAATATTGTACCCAAAAGCTGCAGAATACATGTTAACCTCATCACCACATGGGACAAATTCCAGGATAGGTCATATGTTAGGCCACAAAACAAGGTTAAACAAATTTAGAAAGATCAAAATCTTACCATGTATCATTTAAGGCCACAGTGGAATGAAACTAGAAATCAACTCCTAGAGGAACTCCCAAAACTGCACAAACACATGGAAATTAAACAACCTGCTGGTGAAAAATCTTTGGGTCAATGACAAAATCAAGATGAAAATAAAACAAACTTTTTGAATTGAGTGACAAAGGCAACACAAGCTTCCAAAATTTCTGGGATACAAGAAAAGCAGTGCTAAGAGGGAAATTTATACCATTACATGCCTTCATTAAAAAGATAGAAAGATCACAAATTAATGTCACAATTGAAGGAACTAGAAAAATCAGAACAAGCCAAACTCAAAGGTGTGAGAAGAATAAAAGTAACAAAGCTCAGAGCAAAATTAAACAAATTGGAAGCCAAACAAACAATACAAAGGATTGATGAAATGAAGAGCTGGTTCTTTGAAAAGAGAAATTCAACAGATCACTGGCTAGATTCACTAGAAACAGAAAAGAAAAGACTCAAATTAAATCAATTAAAAATGAAAAGGAGACATTACAACTGGTACTACACAAATGCAAAATATTATCCATGAATACTAAGGAAACCTCTATTCAAACAAACTAGAAAACCTATAGGAAATGGATAAATTCCTGTGAACACACAACCTCCCAAGCCTGAATCAGGAATAAACAGAAATCTGGTACAGACCAAGAATGAGTAGTGATATTAAAACAGTAATAAAAAAAATTTCTAACAAATAGAGCCCAGGACTAGATGGATTCACAGCTGAATTCTACCAGAACTACAGAGAATGATTGACACCTATCCTACTAAAAGTGTTCCATAACATAGAGAAAAGGCAAATCCTCCCTAACAGTCTACAAATTTAGTAGCACCCTGATTACAAAACCAGGAAAGGATGAAACAAAAAAAGAAAATTAGAGACCAATATCCCTCATAAACATAAATGCAAAAATTCTCAACAAAAACTAGCAAACAGAATCCAACAACACATCAAAAATATCATTTGCTATGATCATGTGGTTTTCATCCCAGGGATGCAAGACTGGTTCAACATACACAAGTCAATTAATGAGAGTCACTACAAAAACAGAATTAAAACAAAAAGAATATGATCATGTAAATAGATGCAGAAAAAGCATTTGATAAAATCCAGTACTCATTCATGATAAAAATTCTCAACAAACTGGACATAGAAGATACACAATTCAAAATAATAAAAGCCATATATAACAACAACAACAAAAAAAACCCAAACAACCAATGTCATACTGAATGGGGGAAATTTGAAGGAATTCCCTTTGAGAACTAGAATAAGACAAGGATGACACTATCATCACGCCTATTCAACATAATGATGGAAGTACTACCCAGAGCAATCAGGCAAAAAAATGAAATTAAGGACCTCCAAAAGAGGAGGTCAAATTATTCCTGTTTGCCCATGCTATGATCTTGTACCTAAAAACCCTTAAAGCCTCTTTCAAAAGACTCATGAAATTGATAAAAGCATTCAGTACAGTCTCAGTTTACAAAATTAATATACACAAATCAGTAGCATTTCTATACACTAATATCAGTCAAGCTGAGTCAAATCAAGAACTCAATACCATTTACAGGAGTTCCAAAGGAAATAAAATATCTATGAATATATCTTAACAAGAAAGCGAAATATCTCTACAAGGAGAACTGCAAAATACTGATGAAAGATATCATAGATGACACAAACAAATGGAAAAACATCCCATGCTCATGGATTAGGAGAATCAATATTAGTAAAATATCCATACTGTCCAAAGTGATCTACAGATTCATTGCAATTCCAATGACATTTTTCACGGAATTAAAAAAAAAAAACCTAAATTTTATATGGAATTTTGAAAAGGGCCTGAATACCCAAAACAATCCTAAGTAAAAGAACAAATTTAGAGGTGTTGCATTACCTGACTTTAAATTATACTACGAGGTCATAGTAACCAAAAAGTTTGGTACTGGTGAAATAGCAAACAAATAGATCAATAGAACAGAATAGAGAATCCAGAAATAAAACCATATAGCCACAATCAATTGATTTTCAACAAAGCAGACAAAAAGATACACTGGGAATGGACATTGTATTCAATAAATGATGCTGGAAATATTGTGAATATGTATTTTCCAGGTGTTAGAGGTATATCATTAAGGGAAATTCCCAGAAGTAGAATTGCTCCACCATTGGGTAAATGCACAAGTAGTTTCATTAGATATTGCCAATTCTCTTTCATAGGGGCTGCACCATTTTTCCTCCTGTGAGCAACGCATAAGAATGTGTATGCTGTAGTGGGATGTTTTAGAAAAAAACAAATTAAAATTAAGAAGGCTTTATGGGCTGAGTTGTATCTGCCCCAAATTCATATACTGAAGTCCTAACTCTCAGTATCTCAGAATGTGACTGTTTTTGAGTATAAGGTCTTTAACAAGGTAAATAAGTTAAAATCAGATTACTAGGGAGGGCCCTAATTTAATATAACTGGAATCCATATAAGAATAAGAAATTGGACACAAACATACAGAAAGGGAAGACCGTGCAATGACACAAGAAGACAGCCATCTACCAGTAAATAAGAGAGGACTCAGAGAAAACAACCTTGCCGATACCTTGATCTTGAATTTCTAGCATCCAGAATTGTAAGAAAATAAATTTCTATTGTTTAAGCCACCCAGTCAGTGGTTAATTGTTACAGTAGCCCTAGAAAACTAATACAGAGGCCACAAAAATTTTGAAAATATGAGCAAACTTGATTTTCTGGACACATTATAGAACATTTACTCAAAACCATGGAATGTATCTTTTATTTGAGGAGTACATGAAACATTCCTAAAAACTGACGATATCCTGGGTCATAAAATAAATCTCAACAAAATTTCAAGAATAATTTGCAGAAACTATATCCATTGACCAAAATGCCATTAGCTAGAAATTAATTAAAAAAGAATAAATTTTTTACAAACTCCAAATGTTAGGAAATTAAAAAATACTTTTCTTAATAACCATTGGGTCAAAGATAAAATTATAATGGACAACATAAAATATTTTTAATCTATCATAATGAAAATGTCACATATAAAAACATGTAAGATGCAAACTTGCACAAATACTTGAAAGAAAATTATAGCCTCAAATGCATATATTGGAAAAAGAGAAGCAACACTTTATCATGGACCTGATATTAGATAGGAAGCACATGGAGCCAATATAATAAATTGACTCTTGGCCCGAGTCTGATGCACAGTGATTCCACTGTTTCTACATAATGCACAATTGGGAGAGACATACTTAGGAGTTGGCTGGATCCCATATTTGTTCCTTAGACGGTGAAGTAATAGCTTAATTATAGAGGAAGCCAAGTATTATAAAAGCTTCTGAAATCTCCCTCACACCAGCATGCAGTTGTAAAAAGCATTGCATTTAGGGATAAAGGCAAAAAAAAATAGTGTCACCATTAAATATATAAAGGATGCAAGATATGGTGGTCCTCTTTATATTTCTATTTACTCTAATTCCAGAGGCATGATGGGTCCTGAAGGATGATAGTAAACTGTTGTAAATTCAACTAAAAATGACCTCCAGTGGCAGCTACTATACCACATGTGATACTTCTGCAAGAATAGATCAACTTTCTTTCAGATGCTTGGCATTACAGCCATGGTTTAAAAATGTGTATTTACATTTACATGTACACATTAAATGTGTACATTACATTTACATTCTTGTAAGGAAGGAGAACAGAAACAGTTTGGACTCAAGTGGGAAAAACAAGAGTTTATAGTTAGATCTTTTCTTTTGTCATGCATGGAAAAGCTTGAACCATCTGGGCATTCTGTAGAAAATCATATTGGTCCACTATATTTATGACATCAAATTAATCAGAATGAAAAGTAAGACTTGTCAAGTGCAAGAAAGATAAATATGTTAAGGAGTAGGAGATGAACTCTACAAAGTTTCAGATATCACTATATAAAAGAAGTTTTTAGGGGTCCAATGGTCTGGAGCATGCTAGAACCTCTCCTCAAGCTCAAAAATGTTTTTTTTCTTGAAACTCTAACTTCTAAGTACAATGAACAACTGCTTAATATTTCTCTTTGGGCTCTGGAGAAGACAGGTGGGTACTTTCAAAACTTGAGAAAACTGATACATTTACTGAGCAACTCTGATGGCTGCCATCTTTGTAGAGCCCAAAGAAAGGGTTTTGATATTGGTCCAAACTGGAGTTCATTATTGCCATTTGAGGCATGCAACATGCTGATTCTATGGTATTAAAGGCATCTTAGTATGAAGTTCAGGGCAACTCACAATAGAAAAATCACAACAGGTTTTATGGGACTTTAGAGCAAGGCCATGCCACCTACAGCAGAGAAGTATACCCTATTAGCAAAATAGCTGTTGGTGGGCTACTGGGCTCTGGTACAGATGGGGCACCTAACTCTGGAGCCTCAACTGACCATGAATCTAAAACTGCCCATAATGAGGTGAATTCCATCAGAACTACCAAGTTATGAAATCAGAATAGCCCAAAGCAATCTATGACTAAGAGGGAAGTGGTTCATCCCAAATCAGGCATGATCAGGGATAGAGAGTGCAAGTAATTTGTAACGCAACTGGTGGATGCCTTCTGGGGGATGTTAACATGTGCTACAAAGACCTTGCCTTTCCCACAGGTCCATCCAGTTATCTCCAGACTTCTATATCCCCAAATCTTCCAATCTTTCTATACGCCTGACCAATCAGCCAAGCAATTCACCACTGCCCATAACCATGACATGAAATGGAGAACATGAAAACGTCCATGATATATTGGACTTAGTGATATTTTTTCTTATGTACTTTCCTAAAGATTTTATAGTTTTAATTATTACATTTAAGTCCATGATGGATTTGGAGTTAATTTTTGTATAAAGTGTGAGACAAGGTTAAATTTTGCCTGCAGATGTCCAAATGCTTTAGCATCATTTGTCGAAAAGACTTTCTTTATTGAATTACTTTTGAAATGTTGTCAAAATTAGGTTGAAAATATTATGTGAGTCTATTGCTGGGTTCTGTATTCTGTTCCACTAATCTATATATCCATTCATGAATACTACACAGTCTTGTTTACTGTAGCTAATAATAAGTCTCAAAATAAGGTAGATTGATTCCTCCTACTTTATTCTTCTTTTTCAGATTTGTTTTAGTTATTCCAGTTCTTTTAAGTTTCTATATAAATTTTAGAATAATCTTAGCTATCTCTATACACACATATAAATCTTTCCGGGACTTTGAATTAAGCTTGCACATAAATTTGTATTATGTATACAATTTGGTGACATTGACATCTTTCCTATTTAAATCTTCCAATTTATGAACGTCATGTGGCTCTCCATTTATTAAGATCTTCTCTAATTTCTTTAAGCAACGTTGTGTAGTCTTCAGAATACAGGTTTCAAATTTATATCCATATATCTCATTTTAATTGATGAATTATAAATGTTATGATATATTTAATTTTGGTATTCATGTGTTCACCATTAATATATAGAAATCCAATTGATTTTTATGTGTTATCTTGCATCCTATGAACTTGTTGAAGTCACTTATTAGTTCTAAGAGAGTTTTTTTGGTTTTTAGGACTTTTTTTTAGATTCCTTCAGTTTTTCATGTGGATTTTCTGTGTTGTTCATAAACAGGGGCAGTTTTATTTCTTCCTTTGGATCTGCATCTTGTGGATGTTATTTTTTGTTTGGTTTTGTGTGTTTTTGGGTTGTTGTTATTGTTTTGCCTTATTGTATTGACAAAAATTTCCCAAATCATGTCAAATAAAACTGATGAGAGCAAATATCCTTGCATTATTTCTGATCTTAGAGGTAAATCATTTAGTCTTACCATTAAGTACAATGTTTATGGTGGATTTCTTATTGTAGCTGCTCTTTAACAAGTTGAGGAAATTCTCCTCTATTCTCAGTTTAATCAGGAATGTTCCTCAAATTTTGTCGAGTGCTTTTTCTGTATCAATTGATGTAATCATGTGATTTTTCTTCTTTAGCTTTATGAATTACATTGATTGATTTTCAAATATCAAATCAACTTGGCATTCCAAGAATAGACCTAACTTGGTGATGGTGCATAATTCTTTTCATATGTTACCGAATTCTATTTGTTAATATTTTGTTAAGAATAATTACATTTATATTTATGAGTGACATTAGCCTATAGTTTTGTTGCTGTTGTTATTCTGTTATTTATCAGGTTTTGGTGTCAGAGTGATGATAACTTTATAAAACGAATTGGGAACTGTTGCTGCCTCTTCTATTTTCAGGAAGAAATTACTTAGAATTGGCATTAGTACTTGCTTAAATGTTTGGCAAATGCTCCAGTAAAACCATCTTGATCTGAAGATTTCTTATTTGGGAGTTTTCAAATGACAACTTTAATTTCATAATTTTAGGGCTATTCAAATTATCTATTTCATATTGGGTGAGTCGTGGCAATTTGTGATTTTTAAAATATTGTTTCATCTCATTTAAATCATTAAATTTATGCACAGAGTTGTTTACGGTATTCCCTTATTATCTTTCTGTGCCTTCAAAATATGTAATGAGATCCCTTGTTTAATTGCTATTATTGGTAACTTGTGTCTTTTCTCTTTTTTTATTCTTTGTAATCTTGCCAGAAGTTTGTCCATTTTAATGATCTTTTCAAAGAACAAGCTCTTTATTTCATTGATTTTCTCTATTGTTTTTCTACTTTCAATTATGTTTATTTGCCTACTAATCCTTATCATTTTCTTTTTTATGCTTGTTTCGAGTTTATTTTTGCTATTCTTTTTTTAGGTTCTTTGAAGTGAGAGCTTAGATCATTTACTTGAAACTTTCCCTCTTTTCTTACATATGCAGTTAGTGCTATAAAAATCCTCATTCATTAATGCTCTAGTTGTTACCCACAAAGTAGGTATGTTGCCTAATCATTCATTTAGTTCAATGTATTTTTTAAATTCCTTGTGATTTCCTCTTTGATTGACAAATTATTTAAAAGAGTAGTGTTTAGTTTCCAAGTGTTCATTGATTTTCCTCTCATATTTCAATTATTGATTTCTAGTTTGATTTCATGGTTGCTAGAGAATACACTTGTATTAGTGAAGGCTTTCCAGAGAAACACAACCAATGGAAGACAGATAAATAGATAGATATGGATATACAGAAAGAGATTCATTATGAAAGATTGACTCACACAACTATGGAGGCTAATGAGTTCCATGATCTTTTATATGCAAGCTGGGGGACAGGAGGACTGACAGTGCAATTCCATTCCAAGTATGAACCTCTAAGAACAAGGGAAGCCAATGCTGTAAATGTCAGTCTGAGTCTGAAGGTGTGAAAACCAGGAGCACCAATATCTTAGGGCAAGAGAAGATGGATGGATATCTCAGCTCAAGAAGAGAGAAAAAATTTGTCCTTCTTCCAACTTTTTGTCCTATTTAGGCCCTCAGTGGATTGGATCATATCCATCAACACTGGTGAGAGAAATT
This sequence comes from Avahi laniger, assembly GCA_963575035.1. Lineage (NCBI taxonomy): Eukaryota > Metazoa > Chordata > Mammalia > Primates > Indriidae > Avahi > Avahi laniger. The sequence continues at coordinate 2,726 of CAUYSK010113129.1, read as the reverse complement.
TTCTTCACTCAGTGTGCTGATTCAAATTCTATCCTCTTCCATAAACACCCTCAAAGACACACCCCAAAATGTTTTACCAGCTATCTGGGCATCCCTTAGCCGGTGAAGTTGACACATAAAATCAATCTCTAATCATCCTTATTAGTCTGTGTTCTCTATATTGCTTTAGTTGGGTAATTTTTATGTTCCTGTCTCTCAATTCAGAGAATCCTTTATTCTGTCCCCTCCATTATGCTATTGAGCCCAACCTTTGAAATTTTACTTTAGTTATTGTATTTTTCAGTTCTAAAATTTTCATTTGATTCTACTTCATTTCTTATTTCATTACTGAGTCTTCCATTTCAGTGCTGAGTCTTTCTATTTTTTTTTTTAAATTTGTTTTAATTGTATTTGTAATTGCTCATTCAAGCTTTTCTTTTGATGGCTGTTAAAAATCTTTGTCTGATAATTCTAACTTTTCTGTTATCTTGGTGTTGGTGTCTATTGATTTTCCTTTTTCATTTAGTTTCTCTTGGTATGACAAGTAATTTTCAATTGAAACCTGGATATTTTGTGTTTTATATTATGAAACTTTGGATCTTATTTGAACCTTAATTTTCAACTGGGTTCCTCTGACACGGTTCAGGCAAAGGACATAGGAAAGATGTTGCCTTGTCACTGAGGGGGCTAGAAGTCCAGGTACCCCTCTTGGTCTCTGCTGACACTCAAGGTGTGAGTTTTTCTCATATCCAGCACACATGGATCCTCCACCGACAACAACCTGGTTGGACAGGAAGGATAGCAGTGCCTCACTGCTGATCACCACGTGGCCTCCACTGATCCTATGTGGGGAACACCAGAGGCAGGTAGTGAAAATTCCAACTCTCCAATAGGTCTTTTCTGATACCACTCCACTGGGGATAAGGATGGCAATTTATTGAGAAGTTATTGTCTAAAGGTTTTCCATCTGGATAAACTGACTTTTCCTGGTGATTTGGCTGCAGATACTAGGACTTTTTCTTTTCTTTCCTTTTCTTTTTTTTTTTTTTTGTACCTATTGACATTTCTGAATTGCTAGCTTTTTCATGTAGAGTCCAGGAAATATGAGGGAACTATTAAACCCAGGAAATTTATGACCATGTAATTCTTTGGATTTCCAGTTTCCTAGGTGGTCTCCTTTGTTCTCCACAACTTTCAGAGTCTTATTTTGCCTGTTTCTTTGTTTTCACACATAAAAAATGAATTTTTAGATATATTCAGTAGGAGGAATATGGAAAAGTATGTCTACTCCACCTTTTTTGTTGTTTTTTGAAATAGTCTTGCTATGTTTCCCAGGCTGGTCTTAAACTTCTGGCCTTAATCGATCATCGCACCTCAGCCTCCCAAGTACCTTGGATTAAAGGTGTGAGCCACTGCAACCAACATTACAATTCATCTTTAAAATATTTTTTAAAAAATTATTCATTAACTGTTTTTCTGTGGCAATGACTTAAATTTGCAAAGCCTCCAATTTCATAAAAACTATGAGTTTATGATATGTTCAGAATAACTGCAACAGAAGTTTTTCAACCTCTGGAACTTCAAGTTCTCATTTTTTTGTGTGAGAAATGGAGAGAAATATAAATTAAAATTAGCTCAGTGTGTTGCATTAATTATTTCATTTACTGCTTATTATCTTGCTTTGTGGTTTTATATGCCTCTGAACTGTAGAAGAGATTAGAAAGAAAAAGTAAAATAAGCTAATTAAACTTGAGCCTCAAAAAATCTCAAAAAAAAAAAACCTTGCAAGTATAGACAAAAATATGAAGTAAAATTTTAACCAAACTATTAAAAAAAGTTTCTGAGAAAATCCATATAAGGTGTATCTATTTATTTTGTATTTACCTTTGTAATTTGCTCAGGAAAAAGAAAAGTTGAATGTGTTGGCAGCAAGTCTCAGATCCCAAGAACTCAAGCAACTATAAATAGAACTTTTTAAGAAATATGTTTATCCACCTTTACCAAATTATTAATATCAAATCAAGTTAATCTCTCTCTATATATATATCCCTCCCTCCCTCCTTCTCCCTTTCTCTCTAGCATTGCCTGTCCCTCTGTCTTTTTCTTCTTTTCCTTCCTTCCTTCCTTCCTTGCTTTTTTCCTTTCTTTCTTTCTTTCTGATCTTTATCTTTATCTCTTGCTTCCCCTTCCTTCCTTATCTTCCTCCTCCTTTTCTCGCTTCCCTCTCCTCCTCCTTCTCTCTTCTTTTTTTCTTTCTTTCTTTTCTTTCTCCCTCTCCTTCCCTCCGCTTCTGTCTTCTTCTCTGCTGACTTTACATTCTTCATCACTACACGTCATTTAGCACTATCTTCTGAATATTTTTTATCTCACAACAAAAAGTATTAGTGACTACTATTTCCTGTCCAGAAAAGATGTTTTCAGAGGAGAAAATTTTTTAAAGTCTATGAATTAAATATCATATTAAGAGAAAAAATTCTTAACAACCTGGGTTCTAAAATGTCTGCTGTCAGCTCTCTTTGCTTTATGAACCTGTTAACTTCCTACATGGAAAGTAATATATGGTAGCAAAGTTTTCCCTGAATTTTCACCCTTTATCCTCTATCTATTTTTGCCTTACTGAAGTAGAGTGAAGAACTAATACAAACATCTTTTCTCTAGCCAAGTATCACTACCTAAAGAGCTAGAGAATTATACAAAATTAAATGTAATTTTCTTTGTTTTATTTTTTAAAATGCTTGATATGTAAT